>JWZX01002858.1:0-19187 GCA_001275005.1 Chrysochromulina tobinii
GGCGGCGGCGGCGGCGCGGCGACGCAGCAGCTCGAGCGCGCGGCGCGTGAGGTCGCCGCACAAGCGACCGAGCAGATCGGCAAGCTAGGTCAACTGCTCCGGGGAGCCAGCGGCATTCACATTCACAGCGGCCGCTCGTCCTCGCCCGAGCGGCGCGCTCGGGATTCACGTGGCCTGAGCGATGTGAGCGATGTGGACGCTGCCCTCGACGGAGGGTCGCCGATGCGACTTGGCTATGATGGGGGCAGCGGCGGCAGCGGCGGCGGCGGCGGCGGTGGCGGCGGCTCGGCGCTCGTTGCGCGGGGCGAAAGCGGCTCGCTGGACGCGCGGAGCGCCGTACTAAGCGCCGAGCTGAGCGCGGAGGCGTTACCATACCTCGAGGCGGGCGCGCCATCGGACCAGCGCTTTGGTGCGCAGCTGCCGACGGCGCAAGCGATCCGGCTGCTCGTCGCACGTGCCACCTCCAACATGCTCAGCTCGCCAACGGCGCAGCTCGGATTCGTCAACGCCGGCGGCATCCCGACCCTGCTTGCCATGGCGGGCGAGCCCGGCACGGCGCCTGGCACGGCGCCCAGGCTGCGTGGCGAGGTCGCCAAGTCACTCGCGCTGCTCGCACACGCGCCCGAGCACAAGGTCGCGCTGTACCGCCATCGCGCTCTGCCCGTGCTGCTCGAAGTGCTCGAGACGGCGCTGATCGAGACCGACGAGCGTACCGTGCGGCATTCACACCTCATTCACACCGTGCGGCATGCCTCGTCTGCCCTCGGCTCCCTCTCGGCACTGCCTGAAGTGCAGCTCGAGCTCGCGAGTATGAGCGGTGCCATCACGTCGATCGTGCGCCTCTCGCGCTCTCGCGACCCCGACACGCAACGGCATGCGGCGCGCGCGATCGGCCGCCTGGCGGGCAATGCGCAGTGTCAGCGCCAGATTGGTAACGCAGGGGGGCTGCGCCCGCTCATCAAGTGCGGCTACTCGAGATCGACCGAGATGCAGCTGCTCGTGGTGCGCGCGGTCGCCAACCTCGCGCTCGACCCCGAGCTCAGCGCGTTGCTCGAGAACGAAGGCGGCAATCAGCTGCTGAACACGCTGCTGCGTGCGGCATCGTCGGAGGTGGTGCACTGGGCGCGTGTGGCCCAGGGCAACCTCGAGGCCGCCTCGGCGCTCGGCCCTCTCATCCGGCATTGTCCGGAGGATAATGCGGTCGAGCCCGTCGACATGATGACCATGTCGGCGCTCGTGTCGCACCTGCGCGTCACCCCGGCTGATGGACGCGTCGGCAGCTCGGTGCGACGGCTGAGCGCCGGAGCGATCGCCAACCTGCTCGTGTCGGCGCACAACCAGCGGCTGCTGCTCGACTGTAACGGCGTCAAGCCGCTCGTGTCGCTCGCTCAGGAGGCCGTGGAGCCGGAGCTGCAGGTCCAATGCATGCGCGCCGTCGCCAACTTGGCCGTGACCCCCGAGTACCGGACCAACCTGCTGCAGGCGCGCGCGCTGCCGCTCATCGTGCAAACCCTCCGAGGCGCGCAGCTGCACGAAGGGGGCACGCATACCTTTGCGCTGCTCTCGCACGCCGCGCGCGCGTTGGGCAACATGAGCGCCGACGGCGACGTGGCTGCGGCGATCCAACACAAGGCGGCGGCCGAGGGCGCGATCGCGGTGCTCCTGCCCCTCCTCAAGAGCACGCGCGAGCACCTGCAGGACTGTGGGAAAGCCGAAAGCGAGCACCGCGCCAAGATCGCCGACCGGGTGGCCGGACTGGACGAGCTGCTCCGAGAGACGACGCGCGCGCTCGCCAAGCTCGCACCCCTCAAGGCGAACCAGCGCCCAATGGTCGAGTCGGACACGCTTCATCTCGTGATCGAGATGCTCTCGGCGGAGTTTGGCCGCGAGGGCGCCGCCTCGGGCGCCGTCTCGCTCGGCGTGAAGCAGGAGTGCCTCGAGCTGCTCGGCTGCCTCGCGGAGATGCCCGAGTGCCTCGCGCTCCTCATCTCGAACGGGGCAGTCCAGTCGCTCATCGCGCTGCTCCAAACGTCCGCCGTCGAGACGGAGACGGCCGCCGCCGAGCTGCTTGCCAAGCTCGCCCAGGTGAAGGAGTACCAGGCGCAGATCTCCGCGAGCGAGACGCTCCCGCTGCTCGTCGAGCTGCTGCACAGGCCCAACGCCGCGGCACAGCTCGCTGGGCTCCGCGCCCTCAATGAGCTCACCTTCGACAACCACGGCTCGCAGCTCATCGCTCTCAAGGCCGGCGTGGTCGTGCCCTGCATCGAGCTCGCGCGCGCCGGCGACGCGACCGTTAACTCGAACGCTGCGACGCTGCTCTGCCAGATGGTGCTGGCTGAGGCCGCTGATCGGTCGGCCGTCGCGAGCGGCTTTGGCGGCAAAGTGAAGCTCGGCTCCGAGGAGAGGCTGTCGATGTTCGCGGCCATGGCCATGAGCTCGAACACCGAGGCGCATTCGGTCGCCGCTATGGGGCTCGCCACGATGTGCAACGCCGCCGATGCGAATCTGCCAGCGATCGCGCGCACCGCTCTGAGCGCGCTCGTCCGCCTCGGGCGTGCGACGCAGCCCGACACGCAGGCGGCCGCACTCGACTCGATCGCCGTGCTGTCCGAGTTGCCGGACGTGCAGGTGGACCTGGTGCGCATGGGTGCGCTGCGGGTGCTGCTCGACCGCGCGGCGACGCCCGGAGCTCGCAACGCCGACATCCGCTCGCTCGCGTTCACGGCGCTCAAGCACATTGCGTCCAACGGCGCGAACATGAGCGCGCTGCGCAGCGCGGAAATACGGCATCGACTCAAAGGGCTCACGACGACGATGCGAGAGGAGCCCGTGGTGCAGCGAGATCTCGAAGCGATTGAGCGCTCGATCCAAACCGTCTCGTCGCTGCTCGAGCTGCAGGGCAGGCAGCGGCCGCTGCGCGCAGGGGATGTGGCGGCGATGACCGAGTGCGTGCGCTCGGCGGGCGTCGACTCATCGATTGCGCGCGAGGTGGGGCACACGAGCGCCGCCGTGGGCGCGCACATGGCCAACGTCGACCTCTTCGTGGCCGAAGGCGGCATTGAGCTGCTCAACACGCTCGCTCGATCGCGCTCCATCGCTGTGCAGCTCGAGTGTGCGCAAGCTCTCGAAGCCTTTTGCCGGTCACGCGAGGTGCACCGCGCTCTGCATAAGCAAGGGGGCCTCGTGTCGCTCGTGCATCTCGCGCGCTCGCAGCAGCCCGAGCTTCAAACGCACGTGGCCACCGCCTTCAGCGTGCTCACCGACGAGCAGATGCCTCGGACGTGGCTCATCCAGTCGGGCTGCATGCCCCTGCTCTTTGCATACATTCGCAACGGCACGCCCGATGTGCGCTACCTCGCCGCACGCACCATCCTGTACATGCGCTGAAAAACGCTGTACTGGTGGTGGAGACGCCCGCCCACCGTCGGACACCCGCCGCCGGCAGCACACGGCAATCGCACGAGCGGTGGTCGCGTCCGTTTGCGAGCAATGTTGGTCTAAGGTTCAGAAAGTTAAGCACTTAACGCGGTTATGAGAGACGATGATCCGAATCCACTTACATGCACTTAGACGATAAAACTTTCGTCTGTGACGAACCGTCATTGACGAAACCATTTCTGCGATCCAAAAAAGGTCCGACCCCTCCCCGAACCCCAATCTTGGAGCTGCCGATCCGATCGCTGCCGATCACATGCTCGCCCTCCTCTTGCCGGACGCGTTCGACAGAGTCAGCTACCACGCACGCACTCGAGAACCTCGTCTGCACCGGTCTTATCCTCGACGAACCCGTGCGCAACGCTGGCGCCCACTTCGCCATGGAACCCGCTCGCTTGGCTCAGCTTTTCTAGGACCTGGACGACAGCGGCACGGCGTACGAACCCATCAATGGCCCGGACAAAGAAGCCATCAAAAGGGCGGCCGCGCTCATCATACCCGACCTCCTCCAGCTCCCCGCCGCGCCCAGCGCCTCATCACGCTGGCAGATCTCATCTTCGATGACGATCCCAACAGCGCCGACACCCGCACCTGGTTTGACCACATGACGCCGCTCTTGATCACCTCGGGCGGAGGCGGCATGGAACTGCTGTCGCAGTTCTTCGCCTTGACCCCGCCTCGTTGTTGTCATCACGCTGGCAGATCTCATCTTCGATGACGATCCCAACAGCGCCGACACCCGCACCTGGTTTGACCACATGACGCCGCTCTTGATCACCTCGGGCGGAGGCGGCATGGAACTGCTGTCGCAGTTCTTCGCCTTGACCCCGCCACGTTGTTGTTCTAAGATTGGCACCCCGAGTGACCATGTTGATGTCTCACTGCACGCATTTAACCGCATGTGAGTACTCATCTGTCCCCATTGTGGAAAAGTACCCGTGGGCTCTTCGGGTCCATACAAACCGTGACTACCCGAGAGATGGACGCTTCACCCAAAATAAAGTAGCAAATGACTCAGATATATCTCCGTAGGATATATCACTTTATTACGCACACATATGTCAGGTAATAAGTAGGTAATGAGGAAGCTTGCGGAGAAGGACGTGATTTCTTCGGTCAAAGATAATCCCTTGAAATTGCGCCACCCTTCCCAAACCTGGTCTTGTGTCGCCCACGAGATCGATGTGACATGAAAAAGGACGAAACACAAACTCCGCCTTTTAGATGCAAAAGGCCGCGGGTACTGGCCCTTACAGAAAAATCTGCCGTGCACAAGGTCCCTAGCAGTCCCCTCCTTTGGTCTGCAGCCAGGCCCGTCTTGCGTGGGAGAAAAAGATCGCCGCGGCCGCCACGATCCATGCCCCACCAGCCGCATGGACGGTGCCCGCGGCATCGAGCGTATCGGCGTCGAGAGTCCAGCAAGGCCATTTCCGAGCCCGATACCTGCGGGGTCTATGACGAATGTACCCCCGCCACGAGGAGGTCGAGCAAGTGCGACGCTGCCCTGGATCCAAACACTCATCAAGCAGCAGCAATGGACGATGAGCTCGCCGCCACCGAGATGCGGCGGCCGCAACACATGCGCTTGGACGAGCAGCAGTCGTCCTCGCCAGTGCCCTGCCTCGACAAGTGCGTGTGCAAATGCCAGGGAGGCCATAGCATCGTGGCCATCAACGCGAAAGGCCAAGTGTGCCAACCGGCCTCTGCTCTTTACTCTACTCTGCTCCTTGTCGACAAGAAGCGCAAACGTCGGCCACGTTACGACCACACCGCGTCTTCGGACGGCCATCCCGCGCTCACCTCATTTGCACTACCGTCGAGCAACGTTGCGAGCAACGCACAGTCGCGGACAGACGCACTCACCGGACCTGAAGTAGCAACTGGCCAGATCGATGGCGCCACGGTGCTGCCGCCGCTGGCGGGCCCACCGCTCTTCGGTTCGATGGCCGCGCCTTATGAGATCGCGAGCGCTGCCATCGCCGCCGCCCAGATGCGGATGAGTGCGATCCCCCCACTGCCCATGGGCGTCAACTTGGGCGTCAACATGGGCGCGATGCCACCGATCATGCCGTTTGGCCACGGTGGCTTCGGCTACTCGTATCCCAGCCCTTACACGCCCTACGGCGGCTTCGAGACATACCCCTTCGACCCTCGGGTGAATCCGTATTCAGGGTACGGGATGACATTTCCCAGCTATTACCCTGCATGGTACGGTATGGGCGGCGGCATGCCAGGTCAGATGAGCAGCGGTATGGGAGGCCAGTATGGCGGTCCAATGCCCGCGTCAGCACCGGCAACGGTGCCTGCTCCGGCGCCTGCAGCCCCCGACGCCTTCTCGAGCTTCGGTGGCGGCTTCCTCCCAGCCTACGGCGCGTGCGGCATGCAGCAGTGCTGCACGGCCTACAGTACGTGCGCCACCCAACCTAGAGCCGGATCTGATGCTGACGAGCCCAAGGCACCAACGGCTGCATCGACGAGTGCGAGATGCCCGAACACGAAGAGCGCGACGCATCCAGTGGCGCTGACAGTGGCACCAGATGCCGATGAGCCATCGATGAGTTCAACGACGAGTGCAACGTCGGACACGCCGTGCTCATCAGAGTCATCGTCGACGTGCTCCTCGAACGAGGCTAAGGCCGCGGCTGATCGTCCCAAGGCGAATTCGATGCACCCAAGGACGATTAGCCCAACGCGCCCGATGGCGCCGCCCCCGTTCGACCTCGCGGCGGACGCGCGTAGGCCAACCTTCCTCCTGCCCGACGGTTCACCCGAAGGGTCCGCCGATCGGGTCGATCAACAGCGGTGTGTCCGTGGAGTCGATCGCAACTCTCTCCTCCGAGGAGGAGGCGCGCGACGACGGCGTGAGCGAAGAGGGCACGGACGATCTCGGAAGCAACTCGTGTCGAAGCGACTTCAGCAGCTCCGACGATGTCGAGGACGAGGTCGAGGGCGACGACGAGGGCGAAGGCGAGGGTGAGGGCGAGGGCGACGACGAGGGAGAGGGCGAGGGAGAGGGCGAGGACGAGGACGAGGACGAGGGCGAGGGCGATGAGGGCGACGAGGGTGGCCGGCTTGTCGGTGAGGCCGTCGAGACAATCGGTACGTCGTCCCTTCTTGACGAGCCATTCTCGGCCAAGGCTTCCGTCGGCCACGAGTCCAGCACCGATGATGACGAGCCTGAAGACATGCTGAATACGTTCAGACCCCTCACGTCGGGCTACAACAGATATTTGCAACTCACCCGCTCAGGGTCGCGCTCGTCGCACTCGACAGCGCGTTCGGAGACCACGCAGCAGTCTCGGGAGTCCTTCAGACGTGACGCAAAGACAGTGCCGGAGGGCTTCTGTGTCGCCCACAACGAGGCCGTGTACAGCCCCCCCAGACCAAGCGCGCTTGATTCCCACGGCTTCGATGGCGACGATGATTCGGTCGACGATTAGGGGTCCCGAAGTCTGACCTCTCGGACTCACCTCGCCCACGGCTCGAGATCTGACCTCGCACTGGCCTCGCACGCTGGCGACACTAAGGCGACACACGATAGCGTGCGAGGAGGGCTCGTCCTGGTGCCAGAGGAGAGTACGTCCATCCGAAGAAGCATGGAGGCACGGAGCATGGAAGCAGACATAGAGGAGCGGGGAGCCCACAGAGGCCCCCCTGTGTGTCACATGTCACATGAGAGGTGTGGGGCGGCCCCACGAGCACACGAGGAAGTGCAGGAGGTGTGAAGCGAGGTGTGAGCGGAGGTGTGAAGGAGTTGTGAAGGAAGTGTGCTGATCTGTGGACACGGTGTGCGGGCTGCTGTTGCTTAGAGTGAGTTTTATCTGCTGTTATTTAGCTGTTGGTCTCCGTGGTGGCCCCATGATCGTGGTGCTCGCTCGCTACAGCACTGCGCTCACCTGTGTGTGCGTCGTCGTGTCACCGCACCTGTTGCAGACGGTGTCGGTGTTGACATCACTTTTCAGATTTCACCTGACCGATGTCACTGGAAGAAGGACGTCACGCGTGGCGACCGGAGGGGATTGAACACATATGTAACGACAACGATCACAGTTCACACACGGGCGACGACCGGCAACTTTTGACCCCGGAACGCGCGAATCCACATCAATACGCGGGGCGAGGCGACAGGAAACCCCCGTGGAGCGACCGCGGGTCCTCACGACATCACACATCAGCGCAGCGATCCATACTATTGACCCAAAGCCAGCAGCGTAGCTCACACGACCCCTGCAGCCCTCTGAGTGCTTGTACCCGATCACCTCTTACTACCGCTCTTAGTGCCGCTGCCGAAACCAAAGGCGCGCGCCACCAAGGACGCCTTCTTGTTCGAACCGGATGGCGTCGTCTCGACCGACTGAAAGGGTGCGTCATATGCCGATGACTCGAGCTCCATGGTCATCGGCTGCTGCGCCGCGCGCTGCATCTCTTCCTTGATGCGGGCCACCGCCGCGTCGGAACCCAAGCCCTCCATCGGATGGCCTGCGACGCTGACGAGCTTGCTGCCGGCCACCACGCCCTTCTTTGCCGCCTGCGAGCCCGCGGCCACCTCAGTAATGAAGGTGCACCTGCCCGCGGCCTCAGTAAACGTCATCCCTAGAGAGCCGGGACCGAAGGTGAACGTGCGGCGGGGCTTCTGGCGTTCAGCTTCGGACAATGGCGCCGTCGAGGCCACCGACGCAGCACCTGGCGCGGCACGCTCTTCCATCGGCAGAGTCAGAATCGCAGCATTTGAATCTCTGTCGGCAGAATCACTATCGATGTCCGCAGCTGATGCTGGTGGCGCAGATTCAGTCTCATGGTCGGCAGATGCGTCGGCAGATTGAATCTGGTCGGCAGATTCAGTCTCGTGGTCGGCAGATGCGTCGGCGGACGTGAGTCTCTTGTGAGAAGGCGTACTCATCTCGCCGCGCTCTACCGGGCGCTCTACCGGTGTGACGGCAGAGTCGTCGTGTGTGTCCGAGCCCGGCCTGGATGGAGGCTGTGCAGATGAGCGCGGCTCGACCGCCTCGACGCCTAGGGCGGTCCCGCTCGATGCTGGCGTGGCTGTGTCGCCCGAGACGGCGCGGCGGGCGGCGTCGAGCTTGGCGCGCTCTTTGTGAATAGTGCGCTCGAAGCTCGCCTCGAGAGCCTCGAGCGCCTCAGTGGGCACCGGTGACGTGGCGGAGACGTCGGAGGCGGAGGCCCAGCCACGCGAGACGGACGAGGGGATGGAGGCGATCGATCCCTCCGCCTCGGAACTCCTCGTCCACCTCCGATGGGATGCAAGACGACTCAGCGCTCAGGGAGGAGAGGTTTGCGGGGGGGTCCCGGATGGCCGTGCGTGATCGCGCCTTCGCCGCCGCAAACCGTCGCGCGAGCGCCGTGGCGGCGACCTCGGAAGCGAGCATCTCACATGAGTTCGGAGAGTGCCGACCAGCTGCTGCCAGCTGCCAGCCGCCCCCGACGAAGCTCGCTTCGCCGCCGGTGCCGAGGCTCTCTGTGCCCTTGACCTTGCTGCTGACTTGGCGCCTTCCGGAGATCGACGAGTCGAGCTTGGACATCTGGGCGCCGGGCGAGGCGCGCGCCTGCATGCAATGAGGGAGGCCATCAGGCGCAATCAAGGCACAATCAAGGGACATCTGCGCGCCTGCGTGTAGAGCAGCTTCTCATCAGGCGCAATCAAAGCGCAATCACGGGACGCGCCTGCTTGTAGAGCAGCTTCTCATCAGGCGCAATCAAAGCGCAATCACGGGACGCGCCTGCTTGTAGAGCAGCTTTCCTGCTCGCGCGACTCACGCAGCTGCGCCTCCGAGAAGGTGCGGGGCGCCGCCGTCGATTCTCTCGCACCCAGCGTCGGCCCATCGAAGCCGAGACGCTGTGCGAGGCGCCCGAGCGCATGGACTTGGCGCAGAACAGCCATCATGTCGCGCCCCTCGTAGAGGTCGACCGTCTGAAACGAGTCGGAGGGGAGCAAGCCGATGGCGGTGCATGCTTGAAGGTAGTTGCCAATATTCTCCCGATGCACCGCGGGCGCGACGAGCGCATTCTTGGGCACCACGGGCGGCGGGCACGAGCCTGGCACGATGACGTTGACGAGCTCGCACAGCACCTCCCCCGACATGAGGAGATCTTTGAAGCTGCACTCCTTGTCCCCCACCGGCGCGCCCGTCACCGCCTCAATCCACTCGCGCGCATCATTCTCCATGTCCTCGTCGTATGCCGCCGCGCGCAGCTCGGTCGGCTGCGTGGCCAGTACCAGGTCGGGCGTCTCCTCTCCCACCGACCGGTAGGAGCCACTCGACCGGCAGGAGGCACTCGACTCTGCCTCGCTTACCACGGCGCTTACGTCAGGCAAGGGCGAGGGCGCGGCTGAGCCGGCGCTCACCACGGCGCTCGGCCTGGGGGACTTGGACGGTTTGGCAAGCCGTTGCCGCTGCGCTGAGTCGTCGATGGCTTTGACCGTGGCCCACTTCGAGACCCTCGAAGCGCCGTGGTGAGCGCCGCCATCGGTGGCCTCGGCCCCGGAGGCCAACGTGCTCACCACGGCGCTCACACTGCACGAGGGACGCCGCCTCATCGGCACACTCGCCCCGACGTCGCCCTTGTCGAAGCCGCCGCCAAGCCGCGCCTTGAGCAGCTCCAACGCCTTCGTGTGCTGCCGTCCTGGAGACGCAGCATCCTTCGCCTCCACATCCGACGCCTCCACATCCGACGCAAACGGGTCCAACGCCTCCACATCCAAGGCAGCCCGCGAAGCTAACGCCTCACGCCTCGCCTGCGCTCGCTGCTCTCGCAGCTGGCCGACTCTGGCGCGGTCGAGCTGGGCGCGACGTGCAGCCTGCACCTTGACCGCCGCCGCCCTCGTAGCCTCAGATTCACGCAGCTCGGCAGCTAGCTCTTCACGCCTCGCCTGCGCTCGCTGCTCTCGCAGCTCGGCGACCCTGGCGCGGTCGAACTGCGCGCGACGTGCGGCCTGCACCTTGACCGCCGCCGCCCTCTTTACAGCATCGTCCGCGGGCTCCAGAGCGTCAGGCGCCGTGGCGGGCTCCAGAGCACCAGGCGCCGTGGCGGGCTCCAGAGCAACAGGCGCCGTGGCGGGCTCCAGAGCAGCAGGCGCCGTGGCGGGCTCCAAAGCAGCAGGCGGCTCCTCGGCAGCGGCCGCAGAGGGCTCGAGCGCCTCGGCAGCGGGCACGGGAAGACTTTGGGTCTCCGCTGCGGCAGGCGGCATAGAGGTCCGCCGAGACGGACTCGGTGGGGGAGGACGCCGAGGCAGCGGAGGGAGCCGCGGCAGCAGCGAGGCAGGGTCCTTCGTAGATTCGTCCGACGGAGATGCCGGAGGCGCCGCGTTGTGGTGAGCACTTGCATGCGAGGCAGGGTCCTTCGTAGATTCGTCCGACGGAGCGGCCGGAGGCGCCGCGTTGTGGTGAGCACTTGCATGCGAGGCAGGGTCCTTCGTAGATTCGTCCGACGGAGCGGCCGGAGGCGCCGCCTCGAGGCACGCTGCCCGCTCTGTGGAATTCGGAAGCTCCGCCGGCTCGGGAGGCGCCGTGATGGGCTCGGGAGGCGCCGTGATGGGCTCGGTAGGCGCCGTGATGGGCTCGGTAGGCGCCGTGATGGGCTCGGGAGGCGCCGTGATGGGCTCGGTAGGCGCCGTGATGGGCTCGGAAGGCGCCGTGATGGGCTCGGGAAGCGCCGTGATGGGCTTGGGCGGCGCCGTGGTGGGCGTGGGACGCGCCGTGGTGGGCTTGGGAAGCGCCTCCGAGAGCAGCTGCGAGGGAGCCTGATCCATATTAGGCAGCTGTGAGACCGCGGCCGCCACTCGCTCGGCCTCCGCCTTCTTCGCCGCCGAGCTCTCTGCCTTCGCCTTCTCCGCCGCCGCTCGCTCCGCAGCCGCCATCTTTGCTGCAAGGAGCGCCGCAGCGGCCATCGCCGCCGTTTCCGCCGCCGCGCGCTCCGCCTCCGCCTTTTCTGATGCTAATCGCTCCGCCTGAGCCCGCTCCCACTCCGCCTCCGCCTTCTCCAACGCCTTTCGCTCCGCCTCCGCCTTCTCCAACGCCTTTCGCTCCGCCGCCTCCGCCTCCTCCAACGCCATTCGCTCCGCCTCCGCCTTCTCCAACGCCTTTCGCTCCGCCTCCGCCTCCTCCAACGCCATTCGCTCCGCCTCCGCCTCCTCCAACGCCTTTCGCTCCGCCTCCGCCTCCTCCAACGCCATTCGCTCCGCCTCCGCCTCCTCCAACGCCTTCAGTTGGAAGAGAATGCGATTCACCTCCTCGCTCAGTTGGTTGACCGTCGCGACTCCGATACTCTTCTTCTCGGCGTAAGTGACATTCTCCCTCTGCAGCCACCCAGGGTCCCTTGCCATATTAGGGACGAGCCGCTCACGCTCCTCCACCTTCGCCTCCTCTCGGGCAGCCCCGAGCTCCGCCAGTCGCTCCACCTTCGCCTCATGAGACGCCAATCGCGCCGCGGCCTCCTTCTCTATCGCCACTCGCTCCGCCTCCGCCTTCTCAGCCAGCGAGCGCGCTGCGGCCGCTGTCGCCGCCGCAGCCCTCTCCGCCGCCGCCCTCGCCTTCGCCACCCTCATCTCCGCCGCCGCCACGGCCTCCTCGGCCAGTCGCTCGGCATCCGCCTGCTCCGCCGCGAAACGTTCCGCCTCGGCAGTCTCCGCCGCCAGCCTGACCGCTTCGTCACGTTCCGCCTCGGCCTGCTCAGGAAAGACCAGTTCCGCCTCCGCCTCCACTGCCGCCAGCAGCTCCGCCTCCGCCTTCTCAACCTCGGCGCAGGCCCCCATTCCTTCGTCGTCGCTGAACCGAACACTCACAGCCCGCGAACCGTTTTGGCGCTCGACGGTGGTCATGTGCTGCTGTACATAGCTGAATGAGACACCAAACTCCTGCTCTGGAGTCGCGGGTGGGGTCTGCAGCCCGGAGCGGCTGCGGCGCGGTGGAGGCATCGGTGCCGTTGTTAACGTCGTCGGGGCTCTCACCGGAGGTACTGGAGATGCTGGAGGTGCAAGTGCCATGGGCTCGGATTCTGGCGAACGCGAGGCCGGGGGGCTGCTGCATCCCTGCGGGCCCTGCGGGCACGACGTGGTCGATCCTGAACGAGCTGGCAGCATAAAAGTGCCACGCGCTGGCTGGGGAGACTGCTGCAGTTTGGCTATCAAGCGAGGAGGTGACAGCTGCCGCTGTGGCGGCGGCCGCTGCAGCTGAGCAGCTGCCGCCGGCGACTGCTGCAGCTCGGCCATCGGCGGCCGCGGCGGCTGAGCAGCTGCCGCTGGTGACTGCTGGGACGGCCCCACCGTCGTTGCCACCGCCGCCGGCCGGCCGAGGGGGCCGAGCGTGCTCCTCTCTGAGAGTTCCGAAGAGGAGGGGTCTCCGAAGGTGACCTTCGGGGGAGGAGCTTTGGGCGCAGCGCTCGTCGGCGAGACACCTTTGGAGTCAAAGGAAGCGCTTCGCCGAAGGACATCCTTCGCCGCGCTTGGCATCGCCTTGCCGATGCCCCGCTGCGCAAGCGCCGTCGATGCGAGCGCGAGGAGCAACGGCGAGACGGGAGGTGGGTTGGGCCATGCGAGCGCAAGTGGCTCGATGGCCCGCGGCGTCGAAGGGGGTTGAGGGACGAATGCCCTAGAGAATACGGGAGCGACGGCGGAAGTCAGAGGGGTGGCGCGCGCAGTCGAGCAGCCTGCCGACGAGGGCGCTGTCGTGACTGCCGACGGCGACGAGAGCGCTGTCGTGAGCGCCGCCACTCGTGCGAGCTCCTCCGCACGCTCGGCTGCTGCGAGCTTCGAGGCGGCCGCTCGCGCAGCGATTGCCGCCTTCTCGACCGCCAGCGCATGCGCAGCCGCCGCCTCCTCTGCCTCGCGCCACTCAGCCGCTGCCAGCGGCGACGGCGCGACTGCCAACGGCGAGGGCGCGACTGCGAAAGGTGACGCCGCTATGGACGATTTCAGACCACTGACGGCACCCTGCCTGAGCAGCTGACGAAAGGCGGCGGCATCGCGCTCGGCTCGGCGCTGCTCCGCGCCTTGCCGCGGCTCGTACACCACAGGCTCGCGCGGCGCGGGCACCACCGCCGTCGCGGCAGCCACCTCGGCGACCCTGAGCAGCGCCGGTGAGGTGGGCGTGTATGGGGCGCCGCCCACCTCAAACGACGAGGCGGCGGGCCCTGGGCCGAACCTTCTGAGGACGACACCAGGTTCGGTCGCTGCTGTGGGCGCCGTGGCGGGCGCCGTGGGTGGCCGCGTGGGCACGCTGCTGCGTTCCGGATCGCTCGCCGCCACGAGCTCGATGGCGCGCTGCAGCGGCGCTCGCGCCATCGACTCCGAACTTGCATTTCGTCGGAGCCTCAAGCCCGAATCCCGTGCGCCGGGCGTCGTCCACGCCGGCGCATCGTCCGTATGTCCATTGGTTTCGACAGGGGGTGCCATGGTCGCAGCGCTCTCCAACCTCGTCGGTGGCCGACTCCCAAAGGACGAAGAGCGGCGCAGCGCAGTGATCTTCTGCATTTCCTCGGCGATGGCCCTGCGGATCGGATCCAGCGGCGCCGGGCGACTTGCAGTCGATGCGCGCCATTGGAGAAAGCACGACCGGCACTGCCGCGTCCGCGACTTTGCCGCAGCCCCATCGGCGCAGTGCTGATCGAGCACAGCACAGCGGAAGCGAACAGCCGCAATACGCCAAGCGAAAAAGGTTCGCTCGATCGCGCGTACCGCCGCGTATTCGCTTAGCCCCCGGTCCGATAGGTCGTGCGTGGATAAGATCCACGGAAACAGCGCCTGGTCCTTTGGCATCCACAGAGACCGAAACTCACCACACCCTGCTGCACAGCACCTCGGTGCAGCAGCGTCAACACCCGTTCTCTGAGGCACCGCGGAGGCAAGTGAGAAAGAAAAGTTGCGTGGGCGCCGTCGCGGGCTTTTATGCGCTTGTCCGTTGTCTGAGGTCCCCCCGCGTTCACCACACTCCGTCTCAAAGGACGGCTTTCAGTTTTGTCAAGCGACCCTCTTGAATCACAGGCCTAGAAGTTTGCTCGCCATGCCCTGCAAGAGGGCGGACGCGCCGAGGTCAGCGGGGACTTCGTCGTACCTCGTCGGCGATGTGGCGTCGCTCAGCTTGGTGTAGACGAAGAGCTTGCCGTCCTGGTCGCGCGAGATGCGCAGCCTCGCGTCCAGGTACGTCGTCTTGAAGAGTGGCCGCGGGTTGGCGTAGGTGGGCACCACGCTCTCAAGCGCGGCGCCCAGGGAGCGCGACTCGAGACGTACGCCTGCATCGAGCGCCTGACGAAGCCCGGGCAAGTTGGAACCCTTGATCTCGACGGTGTCCATGAGGAGGCGCCAGGCGTCACCGAGGTTCGCCTCGACGCTCGCCGTCGAGACGATCGCGCCGCGGATGCTCAGAGGCATCCCACCCGAATAGCGCAGAAAAGGCACTACGTCGCTCAGAAAGGGCACTGCGCCCGCGGAGACCTCGAACTCGGAGACGATGCGCGCGCCGTCATAGACCTGGCGCACCTTGCCGATCGTCGAGATGGCCAGCGCCGCCCGATGCATGTCGCAGAACCAGTCGTACCTCTCGGCCTCGGCGCCGTCGGCGCACACGGCGCGTCCAGCCATGAAAAAGGGAGAGGAGCGGAAGAGTTGTGTGTCGCTGAAGACGAGTTCCCATGTGCCCATGCACTCGGGCGCGAGGGTCGGCTCGGGCGTCGGATTGAGCATCTCGAGTGCAGCGACCAACTCGCGCGCCTCCTTGAGGTCGGTAGCCGTCGCGGACTCGCCGCGTGCACATGCAGCCGCGCGTGAGAGCAGCTCAACCTTGAGGCGCTCGCGCTCGAGGGCCCCCTCCAGACCGGGCGCCGCCCCCGCGCCGTCGGCCATCATCTCCATGGCATTCTCCATCGCCGTCTCCATCTCCATGGCCATCTCCATCGCGGAGGGCTTCGCCGCCGGCAAGATGACGGAGTCGATGATGTGGATGACACCGTTGGCGCACTCGATGTCCGTCGTCACGACCTTGGCGCCGTCGATCATGACGCCGTCCGCACCGACCTTGATGGTGATCTTGGCGCCGTTGACGGTGGCTACCTTTTGGCCATCCATGGTGACGACCGTCTTAGCCATGACCTTGGCGGAGACGACGTGGTACGTGAGGATGGAGGCGAGCTTGGCCTTGTTGTCGGGCTTGAGGAGATCTTCGACGGTGCCCGCTGGCAGTTTGGCAAAGGCGGCATCGGTGGGCGCGAAGACGGTGAACGGCCCTTCACCCTTGAGAGTGTCGACGAGGCGGGCAGCACCAAGCGCTGTGGCGAGGGTCGTGAAGGAGCCAGCTGACACTGCGGTGTCGATGATATCCTTCATCGCAACGGGCGGCTCCACGAGAGGTGCTGCATTCTCGACCTCCGCGCACCGCGGAAGCGACCGACGACAATTCTCCGGTAGCACGAACGCTCGTGGCGCGACGAGCAGGCCCGACGCGGCCTGCACCAGGAGCAATAGACTCAGATGCATTTCTGAATCGGACTGGAGGCACGATTTCCGAAGGAAGATTCGCATATTCTTACATGTAACTTCATATCGAACTGGGGCATCGAGAGAATGGGCGGGTAACTCTCTGCATCTTCATTCACACCAACCGCGAGCCTCGTCAACTGTTGTCACATTTCCCCGAGAGCGCGGCACCAACCTCCGTGCAGAGCTGAGCCCCTGAGTCGGGTCTCGCCAACGCAGCAGCGAGCGTGGCCGGCGCTGTCGTGCGCGCGTCCATCGTCTATAGCGCGCGTCGTGTCGTCGTCTGCCAAGATGTCTGCCGCGAAACAAAATTCCCAAGCGGCTCTCGACTGGGCGAAAAAGCGCCAGCAGCAACTGGAGCGCGCGGCCGCAATCAAGGCGGAGCGGCAGGCGACGCTTCGGAGCCAGCGGCCAACGGGGGAGCTCGATGCCATGGAAGGGGAGCCCTCGGCCAAGCCGACTCCCTCGCAGCGGCGCACGTACTCTCAGCCCGCCTCCGACCAGCAGGCCAACGGTGGCCTCGACGAGATGCAGGCTCATTTGCCGATGCGGCCGAACACGGAGGCGGGCGACAGCGCCCACCTGCCCGAATGGGCGCGCGAGATGAATTTCAGCTCGAACCGCAAGGCGGGCGCGGCCGCCGAGCACCGTGCGTATGGTCACACCGAGAGCGCCCCTGACAGCCACTTCCCTTACAATGGGTACGCCGACGAGCCCTATGATGGCGGCCCGCCGTCGCCGTCATGCGGCGAACTCGAGAGGGGGGGGCGAGATGGGAGCCACGGCGCGCACGCGTACGGTGCGCACGCGTACGGCGCGGCGCAGGCGGTCGCCAACTGGCCCGCGGACATGCCTCTTGGCCAGAGCGACGGTGGCATCGGCTACAACCGCGGGCGCGCGATGCCTCGTGGGCCGCCCAAGGACCTGGCCATCGACTTCGTCGGCCTGCCGAGCGAGCGCACCAAGCCCACCCTTGCGGCCGCCGAGTTCTTCGGGCTCGACGGCCCGATGCAGCCGCGCCGCGGTTCACGCCGCTCGCCACCTGCAGCCGTCGAGGCCGCCGCCACCCAGTCCTATCCGCCGCCGCCGCAGCAGCAGTACGCGCAACAATATGCGCAGCAGCAGCAGCAGCAGCCAGCGTATTCGCCGGAGGGGTATGCGCCGCTGCATCAGTACGCGCAGCAGCAGCAGCATTACCCCTCGTACGCGCCACCTCCGCCGCCGCCGCAGCAGCAGTACGCGCACGTTGCGACTGGGCACCCGCCGCCCGGCGCGCCCGCCGCTGCGCAGCCCGCACGCGGTGGGCGGCGCGCGTCGCCTCCGCTCGCGCTCGTCGACGACGACAGCTACGGCGCCGGCGGCCTTGCCTGCAACGGCGCTGGCGGCTACCAGGACGGCGCGTATGGTGGGTACCGCGCGGCCGGCGCCGCCGGCGCGGCGATGGGCGGGGTTCTCAGTGGGGTTCTCACTGAGCAGAATCATCAGAACGGGCCCAACCCACTGCAGCGGCCGCCGCGGCAGCGGGGGGGCGACAGCAGCAGCAGCAGCAGCGGCGCCGGCGCTCACCACGGCGCTCTCGGATCTCGTGCCGACGTACCTAATTTGGGTGCACTCCCTAATTTGGGTGCACCCCCACCGCCCGAAACCGAGGCCGACGGCGCCTCCGAGAGCGCTGGACGCGCACGAGCGTCGGCCGGGGCACTAGGGCGCCGAGCCGGGCGAGGCGGCGCGAGCGCCGAGAACGGGCGCCAGGCCCCTGACCGACCCGTGTGGAACAGTGATTTCGGGGGCGACCCCCTCCGGCAGCCGCCCCCGCCGCTGCCGGGCGCTCGCTCCAACGTGGGTCGCCGTCGCGAGCAGCAGCAGCAGGATCCGGAGGTCGAGCCCCCCGCGGCCGCGCCGGTGCGCCGCCCCCCTTCGAGCTCTCGCCCCCCGTGGCTGGACACGCGCGACGGGTGCGGCGACGCGTGCGGGAGCTGTGCGCCCAGTGCGTCCTCGGTCAGCCGTCAGTCGTCATCGAGCACGCTCGGGGGCGTGCCTCCCCGGCGGGCAGAAGGGCGTGTCGGGAGCGCCAGCCGACCCGCCCTCGCTCCCGAGCCCGATGATTACATGCAGGAGCACCCCAGCTACGGCCATGCTCCCGCACAGCACGGTGGCGGAGGTTACGGCGGTTACGCCCAGAGTGGGGGCAAGGGCTACGCGCGCCGTGACGAGCGCCCCGTCGGAGGAGGCGGTGGCGGTGGGTACGGCGCCGGCAGCCTGCCGCGCGACGAACGGCCCGTCGGAGGCGGCGCCGGCGCGGGCAGCCAGCCGCGCGACGAACGGCCCGTGCGTGGCAACCCCGAGCGCCCTCTGCCAAAGGCCCCAGCCCACGCGTCGTACGAAGCGCAAGCACAGGCGCTGATGGATCAGAACGGCGGCGCCGACGACGACCTGGTCCCGTGCAGCATGTGCGGCCGGCGCTTTGCGCTCCATCGGATCGATGCGCACATGAAAGCCTGCCAAAGCGCCGCGACCAAGCCGCGCAAGGTCTTCAACGCCGCCAAGCAGCGCATCGGCCAGATCGAGGGAGTCACCCAAGCCGACATCCGCAAGGCCAATGAGGAATCGACACGCAAAGCAGCCGAGGCGCACGCGGCGGCGGCGGCGGTGCCGTCGGCGCCCCCGAGCTACGGCGGCGGCGGCGGCGGCGGCGGCGGCGGCGGTGGACGCGGACGCGGCCTGCCCGTCGCCACACGCGACGAACGGCCAGCGGACTCTGGATCACGCGGTGGCCCCCGTGTGATGCTTGGCAAGGACGGCCGGCCCCTCTCGCCGCTCTCGGCGGCGATCGCGCGCAAGAAGATGGGCTTGGATCCGGAGGACGAAGACATCGATGGTCCAAGTGACATCCGGCCCTGCCCCAACTGCGGGCGCAACTTTGCGGCGGATCGGCTCACCGTGCACCTCGAGATCTGCCGCAAGGTCTCCATCAACAGCCAGCAGCGTGCCACGTGGGACGCACAAGCGCAGCGTCTCAAAGACTCGGCCGCGCGGCTTGGGGGCGTCTCGCCGCAACTGGGGCGCCCGTCGGCGTCCTCGCGCCGTCTCGGCGCAGCCAACGACCGGTGGCGCGCCTCGCACACGCCTGGCGAGACCTCGCGCGACGACCGGCGTGCAGCGGCTACCTCGCGCTCCGCCGACGTGCGCGGCGGCTTTGGAGGAGGAGGCGGCGGCGGCGGCGGCGGCGGCGGCGGCGGCGGCGGCGGCGGCGGCGGCGGCGGCGGCG
>JWZX01002859.1:0-28376 GCA_001275005.1 Chrysochromulina tobinii
TGTGAGATTGGTCTGTGTGCCTTTGTGCGTCCGCGTGTCCCGTGTGTCCCGTGTGTGTCCCGGCTCCCCCCGGTGTCTTTTTACCGGGGGCAGAACCGCCGACCGTGCTGCTAAGTCCTAAGACCTAAGTGCGCTGTGGCCTGACCGTCCTGCGACCTGTCCCCGCCGCCCGTCCTTTGGGGGCTCGGCTCCGCCCCCCCGTTTCGTTGCTTTTTATATTGTCGACTCCGAAGACACCAGACCGGCGCTTATTCACGACAGGGGGGGTATCGACTACTCGCTCCGTAGACGGTCACACGAGGAGTCGAAACGATGCAATCATTCGCATTGCTGGTCTCTGCGCTCGTGGTGTGCTCTGGGTTCTCGGTTGGTTCTGTGCCAGCATACCGCCCGGGTAGCTCAATTGTTACCGTGGTTGCATCGGACGGCTTGGCATCGAACGGCGTGGCCACACCCAAAGTTGCGGTGGCATCGGAGGCGGCGGAGCGGCTTTGGATGGGCGCAGGCAAGCCACTTCTACGCATTGGAAAAAGTGGTGCTGGTTCAACGCACGCCAACGGGCTAGCCGACCTTTGTGGCGCACATCCATACGTGAACGTCCGACTTACCGGGGCGACCACCTCCGCTGCCCTTGAGCACCTCATGCAGATCCTCGATGAGGCTGCTGCCGCGGACAACGCAAAGAGCCTGACGCTGCTCGCAACACGCAAACCTCGCAAGGGTGGGGTCGAGGCGCTGTTCTCTCAGAGTCGCCGCGCCGAGGAGGTCTGCAGCCCTGAGTACCACATCGCTCGCCAGTTGGAAGCGGCGCAAGCTGTCGAGCGGGAGATGTCTGACGCTGTCACTTACAAAGATGTTAGAGAGGCGAAGGCGGCGCGGCTGGCGATCAAAACAGACAAGCTTGAGAGCAAAGCGGGCAAGCCGCGGCGGCATCGAGCGGCGGGCAGCGCACCACTCTCCCCAAAAAGTGATGGCGTGGCGAAATAACCACGGGAATACCATGGGAATGCCAAGATTACATGTATCAAGATACGAGACATGTCCGGGGTCGTGTGCTGTGTGGGTTGTGGCCTGTGGGTCGGCCGGGCGGGTGACGAGGCGAGAGATACTAGATAACAGTCAGAGTTAGAGTACACACCCGACTTTCACTTGCCGTCATGCACATACGTGTGCGCATGCCGAAACTTGTAAAGTTTTCCGCTTGAAACACGAGCGCCATCGCGGAACCGGACGGACGACGATGGAATAAGGAATATATACGAAAATTCATCTGCATTTCTGCTCAATTATCGGAGTCGCGCACATCCGATCTCCGACTCACACCCTCTCGTCCGTGCCAAGCTGCCTCGGCGCCGCCCCCTGTCCGTCACGATACGACTCGACGAATGAGGAATGACTAGTCTTCGATACGATTGGCCAAAGATCGGGACTGGACATCAGTTCTAGAACGATGAATTCGGAATTCCTACTGTTGTGTTCGGAGTTCGGTTTTCGAATGTAGAAGATCCTTTACATGTAGCGCTACTAGTCTCTAGTGAGCACATCTCACATCTGACAATGACAGAGGCCCGGGACACGATAAAGGTACATGTGCGGGACGTCCGCTGCACTCTTTCTGTACTCTCAACACGACTCTCAACATCTTTGCGCCCGAGACGGCGCTGTTGGCGGAATTCAAGTGCGCTTCCCCACGGAGAATCGGAGATCTTGTTCCGAGACGAACTACACAACCTATAGCCCCCGCGAAACTTAGTAAGTACCCCATGCGACCCAATCGGGCGCGCGCCTCACCGCCTCTTCAAAACATCACTTTGGCGAGCCAGCCAGTCAGCGCTGCGCTGATTGGCCGCACTCATGCTCGGGGTTATTCACGAGAGAATTCCCCAAATACTTACTCCGAATCGGGCGTCTGAGCGCGGTCCTCGAGCGTATAGGTTCCCAGCGCGGCCCTAGTTTCCGGAAGCGCCGTATCGGTGCTGGTGTTGTTCGTTTCATTGTACGAAGGCTTCCTTCACCTACACCGACCTGTTCCGGTGTCTCGCGAGCGTGCGCTTCACACGCTCATCGACGTCGGGTACTTATAGACTAATTATAACTTTTAACTCATGATACCGGAACGGAGCTATTTCCGAAAATCGCCGCGATGTTCGACGTCGTTGCGCGTGCGGTCGGAGCGCACGGCGAGAGAATGAAGAGGTCAAGGGCCTGCTTGAATCCTAAAACGCACACACCTGAAACGAACACCGGACTGTGAACTACGTGATGCGTTCGGACGCCCCCCCTCTGACCGACGTGGTGACACGGAAGGGCAGACTATCTCCCGAAGCGGCAGTAGGATCACAGCTCGTTCATAATAGTTTTTCGGAAGGCGTGGAATTGGTTGGCGGACTTCATCGGCTTCGTGAAGAAGTCGGCGATGTTGTCCGCGGTGCGCACGAAGGGCACTTCGATCTCGAAGGACTCGACCATGTCGCGGATGAAGAAGTGCCGTCGTTGGACGTGCTTCATGCGATCATGGTGCTCTGGGTTGTAAGAGACGTCACGCGCGCTCTGGGAGTCAGTGGCGAGCGTCGAAGGACCGGGTTCGGGCTCACCAAGGCCGCGAACGAGCTTGCGCAGGTAGACAACGTCCTTGGCGGCTTCGGAGAGGGCGATGATTTCGGCCTCGCAGGAAGACAGCGCGATGGACTTTTGCTTGCGCGAGCCCCAGGACAGCGCAGCTGATTGCCACAGCACCACCCAGCCAGACGTCGAGGCCGCCGTCTCCCACGACGCGTCGGAAAAGCCCGAAAGGCGCATTTGCTCGCGTGTGTACGTAAGGCCAGCCGATGGCAAGCGCGCGAGGTACGAGAGGATAAGGTCCGTCTCGCGGATGAGCTCGGGCGTAGGTCGCTGGAGGCACTTACACAGGTAGTGCACGGGGAAGGCGATGTCACAGCGAGTAGACGTCGCCGCATACATGAGGCAGCCGAGGCGCTCCTGCATGGGCCGGACCAGCTCCGGATAGCTCTCCGGGGGGAGCGCGAGCGCGTCGGCGATGTGCTTGAGGAAGTCGGACGAGTAGGGCAGCGAGCCCCGCTGCGCCTTCTCAAGCGGACCGTGAGGAAGGAAGCGTTCGACGAGCTTCTTCACGTAGGACGTCTGGTGCAGCTTGATCGCGCCGTCGGCGAGGTAGTCAACCTCGATGCCGAGGAGGTCCTCCATGGGGCCCTCGTCGGTGATATCCCAGTCCCGAGCGAGCGAGTCCATGAAGGAGTTGTAGGCACAACCAGCGGGGCCGCGGCCGTCGGCGTCGAGCACAGCTGAGTGCACGATCTGGAGGTTGTCGACGTACACGCCGATGGTGATGATCTCGCCGTCGGGGTGGACGCGAGTGAACACGCAGGGGTCAGAGTCGTCGATGGCATGATAATGTATGGTAATGTATGGTCAGAGTCGTATGCCATAGATCGGTTTTTCAACGCGGGCGATCAAAGGTTGGCCGTGCGAGTCGAGCTCCACGTATCCAGTCGGAAGGTAGCAGTAGACAACCTCGCCGTCGACGAAGCGGCCCTGCAAATAAGCAGCAACCAGATCGACGCTGCGCACGCGGCATCCCTTACGCGCGGCGTAGGCGAAGAGCGCGCGCGCCGAGGAGTAGCGAAGGGCAGAAGACCAAGTCTGGTCAAAGTCGATTCCCGGCTGCAACGTGTTGGGTTGCGAGAGGCCCAGAGATTTTTGGGTCGGCGCCAACAGCGTCCAGCCACTTGGGGCCCCACTCGCGCTTGTTGGGCTGCTTTTTGAAGTAGTCGACTGCGGGCCTGGAGCGAGCGGCGCGCTGCGGAGCGCCGTCACGGGCAACGGTAGATGGCACCGGCGGGGCCGTCGCATCCTCTTCCAGCGGGGGAAAGGTGATGGGGGAAGCACGCGGCGAGGGCGAATGAGGCGGAGATCGCGGAGATTGCGGCGCAGACGGTGAGTTCGAAGGTGACGGCACCCCCCCATCGTTGCGAGGGATTGGCACCCCCCCGGGGACCAAGGGCGGCAACAGCGGCGCGGGACCAAAGATGGGGTCGGTGAGGGTGCGCGATGTGGGAGCGCCGGCGGGCAGGAGGAGAGGCGGCGCGGTCGGTCGCAGTGGCGGCGCGGAGGCATGGGCAACTGCGGTGAGGGGTTGGTGCCGTTTGTGAGGCGGCGCCCAGTCGAAGTGTTCTTCATCGACGAGGACGCTCGACGAGGTGACGACCTTCTGGCCGACGAGCACGTCGTACCCCCCCTTGGAATAGCGGGAACGGCCGAGGAAGGAGCCAAGCCAGCCACGTGGGCTGAGGCTTGGCTTGTGCTGGTGAGTCGGCGGTTTGAGCACGACGGCGCGAGAGCCAAATGAGGCGAGGTCCATCACGCGCGGCGGCCTGCCTGTGAGCCGTTGGTGTGGAGAGATATTCGCGTCGGCTGAAGAGGAGCCGACAGATGAAACTGTGGAGTTGTGCCACTCGACAGCGTAGGCAATGAGCCAAGGCCACAGGCGGATCGGCGCGTCAGTTGAGTCCTTTATCGCGACCGCGGTCTCAGAGATGAGGCCGATGATGCGCTCGGCGATCGGGTTCAAGTCGTGGTCGTGAGGCGGAGAGGTAGTGTGATGGATGAACTCGGCCGTGCGGAACGCCCGGAACGCGTGCGACATGAGCTTGCCCTCGCGATCGCCGTGCACGGCGCGAACGGTTGGGCGCGGGAGGGGCTGACCAGCTTCGTCAATGGGCGTGCCGACGGTGGCGTTGAAGGCCGCGATGCAGCGCTTGATCGCAGCGTCGGCATCAGACTTCAACTTGATGAAATCGACGAAGACGAAGCGCGAGTACTCGTCGATGGCAAAGACAACGTAGCGGTAGCCGGAAACGGTGTCGAGTCTAAGTCTGACTCCACCTATTTTCCCACATCCACCCAAATATGGCAACGCACTGAAGATAATGAGCACCAATACAGTACCTTTACCGGCGCTGTTGGGCAATGGCGTTCGCAGCAGCCTCTCCGTCTGGCGAAGGATGAGTCGTCAAGGTCCGGGACGCTCACCTTCAATGGGACTCACGCATCTGAACGCGGCGCGGCCGCGAGAAAAGTCGAGTAGGGTCCCGCATTGCGGGAGTTCGAAAATTTTGTCGGATCTCGTTTCACACCGGCGTGCAACACGTCGTAGGTTTCCGGTACTGCAGTGTGCGTCATACGTCGGCCACTCTTTATCTTTGTCCTCGATGAACATCTCCAAAGATCGCGAGACAGCACATAGCTGGAGGGCCTTTGATCGAGTCTAGGGACTATATGGATTCATACAACACCGATAATCACGCCATTCAAGGGTCGCTCTGCATGGCCAAGTACCGAAAAGCGACCAAAACGCGACCTCACAGGCCGTACTCGGGGTCACAATATGACATCTGAGTGGCGACAGTGACTTGAGATGGCGAGATTCTCTGTCTTGTATGAGTCCATATAGTCCCTAGACTCGATCCATGGCCCTCCAGCTATGTGCTGTCTCGCGATTCTTGGAGATGTGCATCGAAATCTGCCTTCGCCTCGAATATCGACCCGTGAACCATTTGGCCACACAGCTCCACAATTCGAGCTCCAAAACGCATTCTCTCGCCTGATCTCGATGGTGTGTCTCTTATAGAGTGGTGTGCGATCCTAAGATAAAGAGTGGCCGACGTATTACGCACACTGCAGTACGGAAACCTACAATATGCACTCGAGAACCCTTTACGACACATGCGAGCATGCACAGTATTCCCCTACGCAAGAAGAGTGATGCTCTCCGATCATCAGCCCGGTCGGGATATCTCATGAGACGACTCAGGCATGCCGTGAGCCGCCCATGCGACGCAATGCACTGTCCTGGAGCCATCTGCTGTCCTGCGCCTCGTACGCTGCGGACGGTGCTGCAGCCACACATCCGGTTCTGCGACGAGCTGATCGCCGACGCGTTGAGCCCACTGCCCCGAGCATGCGGCGCCGTCCGCCGAAGCCCACCAGCTGGCTGCGGCGGGTGCTCCGTGGGCGGCCAGCCTGGCAGCTGCCTTCTGGATGGCGTCTCCACTAACCGTGGCACTCGCATGCGCCACCCACCTCGTCCTCGTCTTCTGATAGCGGTGAGCTTTGCCAGTTGAGGACGACAGGGGAGCCCTGCATGCATGGCGCTCGAAGCGGGCCCGGAGCGCCAACGTGCGAGGCGTCAGCAGCCCACCTTCGCGCCGACGTAGCCTCCGAGAGGAGTGCGCGAGTGCCGCGAATTCTAGAAGCGAGTTCTAGAAGCGAGTTCTAGAAGCGAGTTCTAGAAGCGAGTTCTAGGGAGCGAATGCAAAAACGAAATCTCTTGGGGACACTCTAGAACTCACTTGCCCCCGGGCGGAGCGAGTTCTAGGACCCGACTTCTAGAATGCAAAGTCGAGCCTAAGGTCACGAAAACACACAAGTAACCGCGCGGAACTAGAAAGGTAAATTCACGCCTATCCAGCACATGCAAACCGAAAGACATTTCACACTGTGCGTGATCCTACTGAGCATGTCGTAACGAACGAAAGACATCTCCCGGAAGGAGCAGACGAAAATGTTCGTGGCGCTTGTTCACGCATCCATCGCACTGCCTGCCAGCAGCACCGCCGGCGCCGCAGTGGCCGCCTCGTCGCTCGGAGCGCGCGTGCGGTCCGATTTCAAGCTGCTTGACCAAGATATATGGGAGGGCAAGCGGCTCGTGTACCTCGACTCAGCAGCCACATCGCAGAAACCGGCGTCGGTCGTGCGTGCGATGACAGAGCACCTCGAACGCGACAATGCCAACGTGCACCGTGGTGCGCACTCACTGGCGACTCGTTCGACGGCGTCATACGAGTCGGCGCGCGACAAGGTCGCTGCGTTCGTAGGCGCAGCCGACCGACGGGAGATAGTCTTCACGCGCGGTGCGACTGAGGCGATTAACCTGGTGGCGAACACATGGGGCGTATCCGAGCTCGGTGCCGGCGATGAGGTCGTGCTGAGCGTGATGGAACACCACTCCAACATGGTGCCCTGGCAGCAGCTGGCGAAATCACGTGGCGTGATCCTCAAGTACGCGCGGCTCGATGCGTTGGAGCGGCTTGACCTCGAGCACCTGCGCTCGTTGCTCGGCCCGCGGACGCGGCTGGTCTCGATCGCGCACGTTTCCAACACACTAGGTTGTGTCAACCCCGTCAAGGAGATTGCGGCTCTCGCGCACGCCGTGGGGGCCAAGCTTCTGGTGGACGCGTGCCAGAGCGTGCCGCACATGCCGATCGACGTGCGTGAGCTCGGGTGCGACTTCCTCGTCGCCTCGGGCCACAAGATGTGCGGCCCGACCGGCATCGGCTTCCTGTGGGGGCGACTCGAGCTCCTCGAGGCGATGCCGCCGTGGCAGGGCGGCGGCGAGATGATCGACACGGTCACCCTCGAGGGCGTGACGTACGCGCTGCCGCCTGGCCGATTCGAAGCTGGCACGCCCGCCATCACCCAAGCCATCGGGCTAGGGGCGGCATGTGACTACCTGCGCACGATCGGCATGGCCGAGGTCCAGGCCTACGAGCACGAGCTCGCCGCGCACCTGCACCGAGGCCTCTCCGCGATCCCCGGCATTCGAATCTACGGACCTCCAGTTGACGTGGCCACAGACGCCGCCGCCACGCATGCGCACCGCGCAGCTCTCTGCGCCTTCAACATCGAGGGCGTGCACGCCTCGGACCTCGCCACCTTCCTCGATCAGGAAGGCATCGCCATCCGCGCCGGCCACCATTGCACGCAGCCGCTCCACCATCAGCTCGGCGCGGCGGGCTCGGCGCGTGCCTCGCTCTATCTCTACAACACACACGATGAGATAGACGCGCTCTGCGTCGCCATCGCTGAGACCGTAGACATGCTGCGGATGCTCGAAGATGTGTGAACATGACCATCGGGAACAATTGATCGGGAAGCGCGTGTTGTGAAGATGCTCGACCGTGAGTGAAACTTGCCTAACTTTTGAGAACCGACAGTCGTCTCCAATCTTCCGTGCTTCAGTTGCGCCGATCCGAAAACTTCACGAAATATTCACAGCAACACACCTGTGAAGACACGTTTGACGAATTTTTCCATGCAAAGGATATTTGTACGATGTGTGGCTGACAGCTCCAGACGGCGTCGGCGCTTACTGTGCACGTTGCCTCCGTCTTGGGTGGTAGCGGCGAGCAAGGAGCTCAATGGCAAGGACGTATCCATCCTGACACGCAAGACGGCTGAGGGCATCGACATGAAGCCGCTGTACACGGTGGCCGACTTGCCACCACACGACTCCGACGCCGCCCAGGCGATGGCGTCCAATCCGGCCGAATTTCCGTACTTGCGTGGGCCGTACGCCACCATGTACACCCACCGGCCGTGGACCATCCGGCAGTACGCCGGCTTCTCGACGGCAGCGGAGTCGAATGCGTTCTACCGCGCCAACCTCAAGGCTGGTCAGCAGGGCGTGTCTGTGGCGTTTGACCTCGCCACCCACCGCGGGTACGACTCCGACAATCCGCGCGTGTCGGGCGACGTGGGCATGGCCGGCGTGGCGATCGACTCGGTCCTCGACATGCAGGAGCTCTTCGATGGGATCCCGCTGGACAAGGTGTCGGTTTCGATGACGATGAACGGCGCGGTGCTGCCCGTTCTCGCCATGTACGTCGTTGCCGCCGAGGAACAGGGCGTCTCACAGTCCAAGCTCTCGGGCACAATTCAGAACGACATCCTCAAGGAGTTTATGGTGCGCAACACCTTTATCTACCCGCCCGCGCCGTCGATGCGGGTGGTGGCGGACATAATGGCGTATACGGCGCTGCACATGCCCAAGTTCAACTCGATCTCCGTCTCCGGCTACCACATGCAAGAGGCCGGCGCGGACGCCAAGCTCGAGCTCGCCTACACGATCGCGGACGGTATTGAGTACGTGCGCGCGGCGGTCGCAACCGGCCAGATCGGCGTCGATGACATCGCGCCGCGCATCTCCTTCTTTTGGGGCATCTCGATGAACTTCTACATGGAGGTTGCCAAGCTGCGCGCTGCGCGCGTCCTCTGGGCGCGCCTGATGAAGCGCGAGTTCAAGCCCAATAACCCCAAGTCGCTGCTGCTGCGGACGCACTGCCAGACGAGTGGCTGGTCGCTCACGGCGCAGGAGCCGTACAACAACATCATCCGTACGACGGTCGAGGCGATGGCAGCAGTGATGGGCGGCACGCAGTCGCTGCACACCAACTCGTTCGACGAGGCCATTGGCCTTCCCACCGATTTCTCGGCGTCCCTCGCGCGCAACACGCAGCTGATCTTGGCTGAGGAGAGCGGCCTGGGGCACTCGGTGGACCCGTGGGGCGGCTCGTACATGATGGAATCGCTCACGGCGTCGCTCGTCGACGGCGCGATGGAGATCATCGACGAGGTTGAGAGCATCGGCGGGATGGCCAAAGCGGTTGCGAGCGGCATGCCCAAGCGGCGCATCGAGGAGTGTGCGGCGCGCAAGCAGGCGCGCATCGACTCGAACGTCGACGTGATCGTCGGCGTGAACAAGTACGTGCCTGACCCGGGGCGGGCGCAGCCGGCGCCCGAGCTGCGCGTCATCGACAACACGGCGGTGCGCTTGCAACAGGTTGACAAGCTGGCGCGTCTGCGCGGCGGCCGCGATGAGGTAGCGGCCAAGGCGGCGCTCAGAGCTCTCGAGGCATGTGCATCGAGCTACGAGGGCAGCCTAATGGGCCTTGCCATTGAGGCCGCGCGTGCGCGATGCTCGGTGGGCGAGATCTCCGACGCGCTCGAGCGGGTGTGGGGGCGGTACACGCCCGACTTTGCGCTCTCGGGCGGGGCGTACTTTGACGAGTACGGCCACTCGGCCGACGAGATCCAGCAGACCGTGTCGGCCGCCAACAACTTTGAGGTGGCCCACGGCCGCCGGCCGCGCATCCTAGTGGCGAAGATGGGGCAGGATGGGCACGACCGTGGCGCCAACGTCATCGCCTCCGCCTTCGCCTCCTTCGGCTTCGACGTCGACGTCGGGCCGTTGTTCGCCACACCCGCCGAGGTGGCTCTACAGGCGCTCGACGCCGACGTGCACGTCGTTGGGGTGAGCTCGTTGGCTGCCGGGCACAAGACGCTCGTCCCCGAGCTAGTGCACGAGCTGCGTGCGCTGGGCTCGTCAGCGATCGTCGTCGCCGGCGGCGTCATCCCACGCGACGACTACGAGTTCCTGCACGAGCGCGGGGTGCGGCAGATCTTCGGCCCGGGCACGCGCATCCCCGCGGCAGCGCGTGCCATCATCGCTGACCTCGAGGAGGTGCTCGCAGCTGACGACCCGTTGGGCCATGCGCCATTGCAGGGACCAAGCAGCGAGAAAACGCACGGACCCGACACTTGGAGGATGATGCGCTCTGAATGATAATGTGCAAAATCGCAGGTAGCATGGGGTGTGACGCCGTCGTTCCCAGAGATTTCCCAGTGATCGATGCATTTCTATTGGGAATCTTTTGACATTTCTTGACTAAACTTGTGTTTTCTTAAGGTGATGTTCCTGCCCTGCTGCACACCGCCGCTCTGCTCATGGACGCCACCTCCTTGAACGACGCCGCGATCGTGCACCTCAATTCTGGCAACGCGGGCGTGGCGGCGTCGCTGTTTCGTCGAGCGCTGACGATTATGCCAGACGGAGAGATGGCCGCAGCCGCATACTTCAACCTCGGCATCGCCCTGAAGGATCTCGGACGGCATCGCGACTCAGCAACAGCCTACCTTTCGGCGCTTCACCTGCATCCCAGCTTCCCACAGGCGCACTTCAATCTCGGCCGCTGCTTTCAGATGCTGGCTGACGATGCCGGCGCTTCGGGATACCTGAACTCTCCAGCTGCTCGCCGGCAAATCTTACTCCGCGCGGCGCACCACTTTCGTCGTTCGGCCAACTCCGCGCGGGCGATCGACTCCTACCGTTCGCTCGAGGAGGTGCTGCATCAGCTTGGCGACGAGGCGGCCGCCAGAAGCGCTCACACAGAGCTGTTGCGCCGCGCGCCACACAATGGCTTGCCCGAGCGCCGCCGCGTGCCGTGTTCACGCATGCGCGAGCTGTTGGCGCTGCATGACGCCGAGCGCACGGCCGCAGATGGCGCGGCGCCGTTGCCGCCTGCGTCACTGTGCCGACCGATGGTCAGTGCGGAGGCCATACGGCGCGCTCGCGCATCCTTCCAGGCGCGAGGCTATGCCGAGCTGCCGCCGCTCCTCGACCGGCACGCGCTCGCGTATGCTGTCCACCACTACGAGGCACTGGCGCGGAGCTCGCGCGGCGGCTTCTATCGAGATGAGCCGAGCCCGCACGACCGCGAGCACGACTCGATCCTGGCCAAGGACCGGTGGGCACTCGATAACGACCCGCTCGGCCTCTTCCTCGCTGAGCGCATCGCAACCGTCGTCAGCCGCGTGACCGGCGTGGCGGCCCGGCCCGGCTTTGTCAAGGCAGCGTGGTACACTGCAGGCTCCAAGTTGCCCCCTCATCGCGACCAGGTGCAAAATCTCTGGTCCATCTCGCTGACGCTCGTGCCGCCAAGCCCTGGCGCCGGTGCCGCGTGGCCGCTGCGACTCATCTCGGCGCCTGCACACAACCCCTTGGCGCGCACTCACACGGCCAACCTGACGGCGAGCGTCGTCTTCTTTGCGGGCCGCGACTTTTTGCATTGGCGCCCGTGCTGCCTGCGCGGAGGCGAGCACGCGCTGGTGCTGCTGCTGCACTTTGTGCGCGCCGACTTTCCCGCCTTCCGCTGCTCTATCCACCTCGCCGCCCCTTCCGCCAACCCCGACGGCCTCGTGCACGACTGCGCCGCGCAGCCCCGGCCCCGGCGGTTGGGTGCGATCGACACCGACGCCGACGTCGCCGACGCCGATGCCAGCGTGCTCGACGGTTCTGACACGCCCGACGCCTTTCCACCGTCCACGCGGTGCGACGCCAAAGCTGACGCGTGGCTCGGCTCTCTGCATGATGTCGACGTCAGGGAAGTTGGCGTGCGCGGCGGTGCCACCGACGCCCTTGGCCGCGGCGCGAGCGCCCAGCGGTACCTGCTGTACAGCCCGTGCGTGGTGGGCCTCGAGGGCCCATCGTACTGCCTCGGCCAATTCAACAACCAGCTGCACATGCTCTGGCATGCGATGGCCGTCGCGCGTGCGATGCAGCGCACGCTGGTGCTGCCGCCCTTCCTGTGGATGGCCAACCAGAGCGCCAACGAGCAGCGCTGGTTTCGTGCGTCGCACTTCCTCGACGTGTGCGCGCTGCGGCGGCGTCAGCCAGTGGTCGAGCTCGAGGACTTCGTGGAAGCAGTGCGCTTGCAGACTGGCGGTGTTCTCTCGCGCTACGCGCATCCGCCCTACCTGCTCGGTGGCGCGGGCGCCACCGCGTTCAATGGAGAGTTCTTCAAGACGCGTGGCCTCCGCTTCCGAGCCCCGAGGGTCGCCTCGCCGTTTGATGAGATGCAGCAGTCGACGAGCGGCCGCGGCATCCAGGGCTATGCGCCCTTCGAGGGGACTGGTTTTTGGGCCGCCGCGGCGCTGCATCTGGACCGCCAGCAAGCCGAGCTCGCCGAGCTCGCCGAGCACGATCCACCAACCACATTTCACACGGGCGATGCCGACGTCCGCCTCGTCGATCTCCTCACGCACCACGCCACCGAACTGCAGCAGTGGTCGCCACTGGCGGCAGAGCATCCCCAGCTGCGCGGCCACCCCCCTCCGAGCGAGATGAACCGCGCGGCGAGCCCCACCCACGAAGCGCCCGACGCCCTCGTCCTCGACTTTGCGCCCGCGTACAACTTCAACCTCGACTGCTTCGCCTTCGATGCCGAGCTCGAGGCGATCCAGCGTGCCGTCGTCTTCCGCCCCGCCCTACATGCACTCGCGCTCGCGGCGCGCGAGGAGATGCTGCCAGGCAGCGAACGGTACCTCGCCATTCACCTGCGCCGGGATGGGTACGAGCACTACTGCGCGGGCGGTGGGTTGGCACGCTACGGCCGCCGGCGCTTCGGCGTTGCAATTACGCCGTCGATGTGCTTCCCGTCCATAACGCAGGCCATTGAGGCCATCCACACGGCTCTCCGCCGCCACTCCCTCTCGCGTGTGCTGCTCGCGACCAATAGCATCGATGCCGTCGAGCTAGCCACGCTGCATGCGGCGGCTGCGGTGGTGCGCTGGCAGCCGCCGCCGACGATGCCCCCGGAGTGGGTGCCACACATTGAGCTGATTTTGTGCGCGATGGCCGACGCGTTTGTCGGCACGCTGCCGTCCACGTACACCGCAACGGTCCTCGCACAGCGCGACGCTCGCGGTTGGGGGCGCAACACCAGTGCCTTCTTTGGGGCACTGAACTTCTGGCACTCCCGCCCGGGACGATGGTAGTGAGCTTCAGTAACCTCTGAGAGATCGTGCCAACCTTTTCAGTGTTCGTTGCTCCCAGTCCCGAAGGGTTAGAGTTAGGGTTAGGGTTAGTCCGACCTCGGACTGTATAGATCCAAGCCTCATATAGCCTTGGGTCGCCTTTAGTCAGGGCCGTAGGTCTATTTTGGGAATCTGGATTGATTTCCGCCGCTGACGTACGTTCGCTGAGGTACGTTCGAGGGTTAGAGCTTAGGGTTAGGGCTAGGGTTAGTGTTTGTGTTACGGGGTTCCGGAGTTTATCCCACTTGACTCGACGTTCACAAACGCCACAGCCCCCAAAAATTAGTTGCAATTCTTTTTGCAATAAATAGTTCTTCTGTATAAATATCTGAAATAATATCAACTTTAACTTTAATACGATTAATTATATCTTCTTCAGTCTTAATACATACATAAGTTGTCTTATTTTTACTAGGTATATATTTTGGATCATTTCGTACCTGTATCTGCTTTACATGGTAATAATAAAGATAAAGATAGAGAAATATTTGAAATTATTGATGGTAATATTAAAATTATTTACATGTCATGCTTTCTCATAGTTTGGAAATTCCTCTATCGTAGTAGAATCGTCGTTTTCCCGCTTAACCCTAACACCCCATTTTAATGTGTATTCCCATGGATAATGACATATAAAAGGATATATAGAACATATGGTAATGCAAAACATATTAAGTTAGAAAATAATTTAGAAGCTATTAAAGATACGTTGACTAAAATGAAATTAGATATTATTATATATTGGTAAAGAAGAAGTATTAATTAATATTTTAAAAAATTATAAAAAAGATATATCTGTAAAAAAATTGAGTTATGTTGTGTGTGCATGCTTGTCGATCTTCCACCCTCCGTTCCAATCCCTCCCCATCCCCGCCCGGCCAATTCACGTCTCCTCTATCCAACGGCCAGCCCAGCAGTGGAATGCCTATCGCAAACCCATTCACATCCGGCAACGGCAGCTTGTCTTTCAATCGCTTTGGCGCTCCCACCCTATGCCATTCGTCGTTCCAACAACTAGGACGTCGATTGCGCATGGACAGCGAGAGCCCGTGCACTGATGGGTGTGCCTCCTTGCTCTCACACCACCTCAACGTGGTTCAGCTCCCTACTGAGCGCCGGCTGCAATCCTCGGCCAACTCACTGCCACACACGAGATCGGGCTCGGCGGATCAATGCTTAAATTGAACGTTTACGGGCGAGGCGTTCGGCCCGGACGTCGCCGCCGCCGCGGACCCAGGAGCGAGGAGGACCACCGCCAATTTCGTCCGCAAAACTTACCATGACGACAACAAATTCTCCCCAAATTCTCCCCGGCACGACGTGAAGTACCGGTATCGGTATGGTTTGGCTGGTTGTGAGATTGGTCTGTGTGCCTTTGTGCGTCCGCGTGTCCCGTGTGTCCCGTGTGTGTCCCGGCTCCCCCCGGTGTCTTTTTACCGGTATCGGTATCGCTCTCAGTCTTTTGTACTTCCCGTTGCCGACTTCGCGTTGTTCCGGTTTTCCGTTTTTGAGAGTAATGGCGCAGGTAAGAGGCTCCCGATCGGTTGAAGGTCGACGCCCAGCTTGCTTACGGTCGACATGTTTGCGCTTGCCCGCAGATAAACCCGGCTCGGCTGCTGACATCGGGTCAGATCGAGCAGTTGGCGAGCAAGGACGGCCCGCGTAGGACGGTCTACTTCACCAAGCAATTGCCCGATGAGGGCCCTCCCACTGGCGAGAAACGGTACGCACGGACGCAGCAGTACCTTGGCGAGTGGAAGAACAACAAGTGGGATGGCAAGGGCACGCTAGAGAAGGCTGATGGGACCCGTTACGTCGGCGAGTGGTTGGATGGAAAGCGCCATGGTGTTGGTACCCTCTGGCACCGGCATAAAGATGGTTCCCTGCGAAAGGTTTACAGCGGGCACTGGGTCAACGATGTGCAGACTGGTCGCGGCACGATGAACTATGCTAATGGAGACGTCTTTGTCGGCGACTGGGATAAGGGCCAGCGGCATGGTGTCGGCATCTGCACGTATGCCGCGGGTGGTGTTTACGAAGGCGAGTGGTGGCTGGACAAACGGCACGGCTTCGGAGTGTACGACTACCCGAACGGCGACCACTTCGAAGGGCACTGGGTGGACGACAGCAAGGAGGGCCAAGGCGTGCATTTTTACTTCAGCGCCGCGCATAAAGCCCACTCGAAGCGGTACGACGGCGAGTGGGTCGACGACGTGCCAAAATGTGGCGCATACACGGAGATGCCCCGCGATGCGCTCGCGCCCGATTCGCAGTGCCCCGATCCCCTACCCGGTGTGCAATTGATCGATCCCGAGGGGGTGCTCGCCTCGCGCCTCGCCGAAGTGCGCGCCGAGCGTGCACAGCACCGCGCGAAGCGCGTCAACCTCGAGGAGCACTTCACACCCGAGGAGCTCGAGGCTCTTCGGGCTGCCTTCGAGCGCCTCGACGCACCCGGCAAGGGCGCCCTCAGCCGCGGGCAGCTCGCTGAGGCCTTCCAGCAGGTGGGTATGGCGCCCACTGAAGAGGCCATTAGCTCAGTGCTGAGCAAGCTCCAGAAGGACACCGCCACAAGCTTCACCTTCGCCGACTTCGCACAAGCGGCCGATCTCCTCTCGCCCGTTGAGATGTGAGCCGTTCCCATTGCCTCACCGGCCACACTTGCACATGGTCTTTTTTTAGATCCCATGGTCGGTGCACGATGGTTGAGCACTAGTCTCGCCGTTTGGCGGACGTGGACCGTGCGGACGGTGCAGGCCGCCGCGCCTGCCCACCAGCACGTCGGACGTCGCCGCTGCTCGTTCCTCGTATTTCCGTCGTAAGTACTGCCGCCGCTTCGGCTGCGTGTCCCTGTGACAAAACGTTTGTGCTGATAAACATTATGTGACGTTCGGAGCCGATCGACATCTACAGTCGGTTGCGATGTGGCATGTGCGCGCTCGCGGGTCGCGGGGGGCCCCGCTCGGGCACCGGAAGCAACCACGAAGCAGCCACGATCGTGCGGCATGATCGCTCGGCCGTGATTGTCGGGCAAAGAATGATCCGATCGGCATGTTCGGATCGCACCGTAGACCACACATGGCGCATCCGCAGGTCCACGCACTCCGCCCGCTCTGGCGTCGTGGCGTGGCACACGCGCATCGACACGCGCATCTTCCGCGCCTCTCTCGCGGTCTCTCCTCTGGCCGAGTCAGGCGGCCACTCTCTCATCTCCGCCGCCCCGTTTTATCTGAGGCATCATCCGCCAAGATCCGATCCAAGTGAACTCTCCCGCCACCCGCAGTTCCGCGTGCGGTGCGGCGCGGGCCTGCGCGCCCCTGTCGTCGCTCCACTCGCCTCTCATCTGTGCCCTGCTGTGAACTGTGTTCGGCGCACGTGGGCGGGACCGAGCACGTGCTTTGCGTTTGGGGCCGCGGTACGCACCTCGCTCAGCTCACCTCGGCAGAGCTTGTCGAACATGCAAGAAAACTCCCGTCTCGAAAAACGGCACCCACTGGCCTCGAGGCCGGCTTCGAGGCCGGGATACGTGCTGACGTGCGCGCGCCGAAGCGCGCCGCAGGTTTGAAAGGACCTCGCCGGCCCGCTTCCCATCCGGATGCCTGTGGGCGAGCAAGCAACGGCGCGTAGCTCATCACATGCAGCAAAGGCACTGTGGCGAAATGGGCCGCACTAGCGTCGCTCGCGGTAGTCTCGATCTGTGCGGCGATCCCAGTCAGCGCGGCGGTCCCAATCACCCCGACGGTCGTCATCACGCTCGCGTCTGTAAGGGTCGTAGCGAGGCCTGTCGTCGTTACGATACCTGTCGTCCCGGTACCTGTCATCCCGGTACCTGTCGTCCCTGTGCTTATCGTCGCGGTACCTGTCGTCGCGGTACCTGTCGTGACGGTCCCAATCGGAACTTCCACCACGCTCACGCTCGTCACGATAAGGGACACCGCTGCGACTGATACTTCCGACGCCACCGCCAGGGCGGGCAGGAGGATTGGCTTGGAGTTCGAGGAGCTTCTCGCGGATACTCTTCCATGCCTTGTACTGCTTTCCCGACTGCAAATCGGCGAGGCGCGCCTCGTTATCAGTCGAGGAGTAGACGAGGCCAGAGACCTCGTCTACGAACTGCCGCTTGGTCTCTTTAGGTTGTGCGCGCCGCTCAAGCTCCTGCAATTGCGCCTGTAACCTGCCACGACGCGCGAGTCGCGGCGCGCCCGAGGAGCTCTGAGCGGCTGGCGCGCTGCCGAGACATGCGTGCCGCGTGCGTTCGAGTGTGCTGCCTTACATTCCCGCCTTCTGGAAGGCCTGCATCGAGCCGTCGACATCGCCTTCCTCGCCCAGCACCTCCGACTGCGTCTGCAGCTCCTGGATCTGCTCCTTGATCCCGTCAATCTGGGCCAGGAGCTCCTTGGGCACCTCCGCCTCGGCCTCATTCATCGCGTCATACCGCTTCTTCGCAGCCGCGATCCGGCGGTCCTGCTCTTCGACGAGTGCAGCTAAGAAGTCCATCAGCTCGCTCTCGAAGCCAAACTTATCCTTTTCCTCCTGCGTGAGCGCTTCCCATTGCATACGCAGGCCCTCGGTGCGCTCCTTGAGGAACCCCTCGCGGTCGAGCTGCGGAAGGTTCTCGCTTTTGGTGCCCTTGAGGAGCTCGTAAGGGCTGCAGCCACACAGGTAAAAGCGGTCAATCGATGGCGAGCGAAAGTCCGGGCCCGCCTTGTCGTCCTCATTCCGCTCCGCGAGCGGAACGTCGCGCGTCTTGCCCATCAGCTCGTCCATGGCCGCGCGCATCGCATCTTTTGCTGATGCTCGAGCCCATCTAGAGGCCCACAAATCTGTTCGTGGCACGCAGGGAGTCGAACACTGAATTTGAGATGGCGAGGCACGCTTCACTCATCGCCACCACCACCACCACCAATACCGACGTGTTCGCAGAATCACACTTCAAGTCAAGACAAGTCAAGACCATTTTGCACGCACCACGTTTCACAGCCAAAGGTTAGCGAGACCCGGTAGGTCGCAGCTCAGAGTAAACGAATGGGTTTTTTCCTTTTTATCGAGTAAGCAACGCGAACGCACTGGAATTTGGTCACATACTAGCTAGCAGCTGTCAAGTCAAGACCACATTTTGCACGCACCACGTTTCACAGCCAAAGGTTAAGTTCGACACCGTTTCACAGTCGCACGTCGATTGAGGGCATGAATGACGGCTTCCGAGTCGTTCTCGTGAACAAGAGCCCTTGAGAGGCGTCTGCCACATGTCCGACGTCATGTCGCGCCAGCTCCGTCAAGGCGCTCGCAAGAGCTACGCAGGTCTTGATGAGGGCTCTCGTGATTCGCCCATGGTCGAGGAGGATGACGAGCACCCCGAACCCAGGAAGCGCGGCCGGCCGCCCAGCAAAGACGGACCAAAGCGCAAAGTGGGCCGTCCGCCCAAGGTGCAAATACCTGCAAGACCACAGTCGCTCCAACGTCCGGCAGTGTCGGACGAGCAGCTCCTCATCTGGCGACAGAAGCTAGAGGGTCTGCCAGACGATGACGAAGTCCATCACCTCCAGCCCCCCATGTGTAACTCCGGGGTTGGTGCTGAAGATGCGGCCTTCGATGACCGGTTCGTCGATGAAAAGGCTGTCGGCGACTCGTCTTGGGCAGTTGACGAACATGCTGTCGCATGCAGCGACGGAGTCGCTGCATCGGCGACATCACCAGCAGCAGCAGCAGCAGCAGCAGCAGCAGCATTGGCTCCAGCGGCACCAGCGACGCCAGGCGGCGCACGGCTCGCGGGGTTTGAGGCGGCTCCGACGTCGCCAATGCAGCGTTGCTCTTTGCCGCCACTATCTTCACTTGTGCAGCTGGCACCGGTTGTGCAGCCGCGAATCGACCAACCAGAACCCGATAGGCAGCGACTCGCGGCGCCACCGGAAGCGATCAGCTACTTGCTCCATGTGTGCACCTTGCTCGCCCAGCTCCATGTCCAGCGCACACCTGCACTCCCGGCGCGCACATTGCGCGCACATTGCGCACGGCATGCTGACCATGTGCGACCAACGGCCTCCCGCGCAGATCCACTACTTCTTGTATTCCTTCCTTGACGCTCTGAATCTTGGCAACGGCTCGGATGGCGTGCCAAGCGAGGCAGCACTTGGACTGTGTTTTCTCGACGATGCGATGGCCGACGGTGATGTGCCGCTCGTGCACCGAGTGCACACGGCGGTGCTCGAGTTCCTTGCGCGTACCTCTCTCGAGGAGCCCCCCACAGATGACGATGACGACGGACGGCTCGAGCCCACCGAGTTCACGCGGCTGCGCCCCGAGCTAGCAAAGGAGCTTCTCGGAGGGCTGCGCGTGCCGGAGGCGTGGCCGGAGTTGCTGCGCCGCGCGGCGCGTGAGCTCGGCCACGACGATCCATCCACGCTCCGCGCGCTCGCGTGCGGCGAGTACCGCGCCATCACGCTGGGCGGGCGGCTCCGCTTGCTGAGCTTTCTATGCGAGGCAGCCGCGAACACGCTTGCGGCCCGTCGCATCCTCGATGCGCGCATGCACACCCTTGAGGCGCAGGAGTGGGACTACGAGTCGGCCGTTTCTGCGGGTGTGCTGCAATGGGCATCGCTCCAGCACCTTCCCCGCCCTGAGCCTCTCGGCCGCGATCGCAACCATGCCACCTTCTGGAACGCGGGACCTGGTCTCATCATGCGCCAAACCGCGACTCAAGCCGACGCCGCGCCGGCTTTCGCCGAGAACGCGGCCTCTGCCCGTCCCATGGCCGCGAAGCCCACCACCATCCTGCCCCCCGCCATCGAGCCCATCGCAACCCAGCCCACCACCACACAGCCCGCTGCTGCCTTACCCGACGCTGCCGAGTTTGTCTCCGCCGGGCCGCCTGAGGCTGAGATCGCGGCGCTGAGCAGCTTGCGTGTTGTGGGCGGTGCGAGGCTCTCGAGCACGTTCGAGCTGCTACACGGCGATGGCGCCGTCCCTCAGCTGCGTGCGGCGCTCGACACACGCGGCGTGCGCGAATGCGCCCTCGTTAACGCCATCAGCAACCACCAGCAGAACCTGCAGAAGCAGAGCATGCCAACCATGCGCCATCACCGCCGTCCGCCGGTGCCGTCGGGGCGCGTTGGCTGGCCGGCACCCCCGAGGGAAGATGTGGGCAAGGAGGCGAGCTTCACGCAGCTCGAGTGCCCCGCATGCGAACGCCGGCTGCGTGGCGGGCTCACTGAGTGGCTTGCGCACGCATGCAGCAGCTGTGCCCTCAACGCTCCCCGCGCGCTGCTGCGGCCCGACACGCTCCAGCGCCTTGCCATCGGCCTCCTCGCTCTCGAGCTTCAGATCCCGCCGCTTCTGTGCGCACCTGCGTGGGACGTGCACCGCATGGAGTGGCAGTCAACCCTCAAGGAGGCGGCCGCCTCGGGCGCGCCCTACGCCCTCAGTCGTATCGCCCATCTCGTGCTACGGCTGCAAGAGAATATCCATACCGCCCTGTTTCGCCCTGGATGGGCCTGCTCTGCCTCCAAGCTATGCGGCATTCGCTACCTGTCCCTGGACGACGCCACACCATCTCCAGATCAACCATCAGAGACTGCGGAGGTAGCTTCGAAGGCCGAGGGCCCAGATGCCGCCGCTAGCCGCCCTGCTGAGGTGAAGGCCGAGGGCCCAGATGCCGCCGCTAGCCGCCCTGCTGAGGTGCGCGTATTGCTGGCACCTTTGCGGGCAGCCAGCGGCCCTCGTCGTACCATCGCGGCAGGTGCGCGCGTGTGGATGCACCTCTACGTGACGCAAGGGACCGCAGCTGCGGGAGCGCCTGCGAACGGCTTGGGACCGGCGAATGGCGCTAAGTCCGGGCGTGCCGCCGCCGCGCAATCCTCTGCTGTCGCCTACACCTCTTCCGCGCCTGCCGGCGCACCCGCTACGGTGCAGGCCAGTGAAGGCCTGCGGGTGCAAGCCGACATAGAAATGGAGGATGTACACGGCGTTGTTGAGGCAGAAGCTGCGGCGGATGCGATGGCAGAAGCGGGTGCATCGGTTGCGCTGGTAGTGGAACACGATGACGCCGGGCCCGATGTGGGGGGCAAGGAGATGAACAGCTACAAGGGCGACGAGATGGATGAAGATGACGATAACGTAGAGGGTACCGGAGAAGACAGCGACAACCATGAGGCCACGGCGAACGGAAAGGTCAAGGGCGGGAAGGCGGATGGGGACGAGGATGACGAGGACGAGGGCAACGAGGAGGAAGACGTCGAGGAGGAGCGCCACCCAGTGGCGCAAAGGAGAAAGCGGGGGCGACCGCCGCTCCGAAAGACAACGCCCAACTCGAAAGCCTCGGAACCAGCTCCGCCGCCGGCGATCTCGGCGATCTCGGCACGCCTTGACCGCAGCACCCGCAGCAAGGGGCTGCCCAATGGCAACTATGCGCCCCCTGCGCACGTGGCGCCAGGGCGGCAGACACGGCAGACACGTCGGTCGCAGCTCGGCGAAGAGGGTGGACAGGAAGCTAAGGACGACAGCGAAGGGGCGGGCGAGCAGAGCGATGAGGATGATGCGGCGGAGGTGGAGAACCCGTGCGAGGTGTGTGGAGGCGCGGAGGACGACATCAACACCTTGCTTTGCGACGACTGCGACCGCCCCTTCCACATCTACTGCCTGCCGCGGCCCATGATCGCGGTACCTTCGGGCGACTGGTACTGCGCCGATTGCTCTGACAAGCGAGCGGTAGCGGCGCGCTTGCAGATCCGCACAGGCTGCGAGTTGCGCTGTCGCGACAAGGCAGGCAAGTGGCAGGTGGGTTACATGGAGGCGATGGGTCCCGAGGGCGTCCTGGTGCATTATCCGGCCCATGCCGGTGCGGCTGACGAGTGGGTGCCGCTCGACAGTAGGCGACTTCGGTACGAAGGCGCCGGCTTCCGCACGCGTGTGGCCGAGGTAGACGAGGAAGACGATAGTGCGTGCGCCGTGTGCGGCTCAGCGGGCGACTCAGAGCATCTGCTGCTCTGCGACTCCGAAGGGTGCAATGCGGCCTACCACACGACCTGCCTGCGAGTGCCTCTCGCTCAAGTTCCCGAGGGTGATTGGCACTGTGAGCTGTGTGACGAGCAGCGTGCTGTCCATGGTACGCTTGAGCGCGCACGCGCGCTCATGCCCGACGGGCTGCGCCGCTGGCGGCGACGCGTGCGCGGTGCCAGGTCCGCGGCGGAGCTAGCGCTGCTGCTCGGCACCTTCGAGGGCGCGCTGCGCCTCGACGAGCTGCAACAGGCTGGCCAGCGCGCACGCAAGGCGCACCGCATGGCGGGGCGTGAGGAGCCTTCGCCGACCTGCGACCTTAATTTCGTGCTCGGGTGGCGCTTGGGGTGCACCACGGGCACAACTGGCGGTGGGGCAGATCGCGAGTTCAGAGTGGAGCGTGCAGCGGAGCCACCGCCATGCTCGATCGTGCTTCCTGACGGTGTGAGCCCAGGCCAGAAGCTTTCATGCACGCCGCCCAACTGTCGCACCGTGCAAATCGTGGTGCCGCGTGGCATCAAGGCAGGGCAGAAGCTCCAAGTGTCAGTGCCACGTGCGTTGTGGCCACGCTCGATCACGTGGTGCGCGCTCGACGCCAAGGCGCCTGTCGAGGTGATTGCCAAGGTGCTCGAGCATGGACTCGAGCTCGAGGCAGAGCGCCGGCGCACCCTCGACAAGGAGGCCGAGGTGCGCGACGTGCTCCAGAGACTAATTGACGCTCTCGCAGAGAGTGATGACGAGTCGCGTCAGCGCAAGCAGCAGCTCGAGCAGCAGCAGCAGCAGCAACAGCAGCTCCTGCGTGCCCAGCACCAGCACATCCAGCATCAGAAGCACATCCAGCAGCAGCAGCAGCAGATGCAGCAGCAGCAGATGCAGCAGATGCAGCAGCGGCGGCGGCTGTTGCAGCAGCAGCAGCAGCACGAGCACCAACAGCATCACCTTCAGCAGCAGCAGCTACAACAGTTGCATCAGCAACAGCAGCTCATGATGCAGCAGCAGCAGAAGCAGCAACAAGAGCTGCCTTTGCAGCAGTATGGCAGCAACGGCAACGGTCAGCCACCCGCTGCGGTGCCATTGGCACTGGCGACCCCTCTGCCATCGCCACATCAACCATCGATGGCTTCATGGCACACAGCCACGTGGCCGCAGTCGCTTCCTGGTCAACAAAGTGCTTCGATGTCGTCGGTTATGGTGACCTCTCCAATAGTTGGCAACATGCACAATCCGCTTGCTATAGGTTTGCAATCGTCTTCCTGGCAGCAGCAGCAGCTGCTGCTGCAGCAGCGGCACCAGCACCAGCACCAGCACCAGCACCAGCGCCAGCACCAGCACCAGCACCAGCACCAGCACCAGCACCAGCAGTCACCACAGCGGCAACGGGTCTCCTCACCATCGCATCCACGCTTTTCGGAATCGCGACCGAGGCAGTTTTCTGCGGTGTCATCATCACCTGTCTCGCAGTCGAGCACCAACCCGCCACCAACCCATGCTCCGCCCGCGCAAAAGACTAGCGTGCATCAGCCGTCGCAGCAGCATGTCGGCATGACCGACGCAGAGCGAGCGGAGCGAGCGGTGAGGAAAGAGGTCGAAGGGGTGCTGGAAAGGCTCATAGTGCAGGTGGAGCGTGACATCGTCAATGAGAGGCGCGAGCGTCAGAAGCGAGAATTGAGAAAAGAGCGCGAAGCTGAGCAGCAGGCAGAAGCATGCATTGAACGCCTCATCAGGCGCCTTGAGCGGGACGAAGCCCAGGTATCCTGCGAGGACGGCCGTCCGTACGCCGAGCCGCTACGCAAAAGCCGCTTGCATTGCTACCGAGTACATGGCATGCCCTGCACGGATTGGTTCCAGGGTGAATTGCCTGAGTCTGCTCGCAGTGTGGATGCGGAGACCCAAGTGCGCCAGGCTCGCCAGCTGCTTAAGCTGGCCCAGGCGTGTGTGCAGGAGCGCCCATCAAAGCTACCGCTCGCGTGGGTGGCCCCAGAGACGCGAAGCCGCGGGTGGAATGTCATCTGCCTCGCCCTCGGTGGTGATGAAGGAGGAGAACAACAACAGGGGGCGGGATAGGGGTGGGAGGGGAGGGGTGGCCCATGTACACGTACTACAGGACGTTTTGCCACGCCCATCCGGATTACTCGAGGGGATGACCGATGATGTATGCTGTGTGGTGGCCCCTGTGTGCCGTGTCCCGTGTGAAAAGGCCCGCGCGGTCGACCTCAGCGCGGCGAGGGAAAATGTGACTTGGGGGTTCCGTTGCGCTGCGAGTGTGTGCCTTCGCCTAGCCGCTTGTACGGCGATGGAAAGTCGAACGAGAAATTTTTTCATGTTTGGTGCACGTGATGGTGAGCATCTCAGCATCCGGATGGAGCGTCCGCGCAGCCCACGTCGCGACGCCCGCGGCCGGCACGGAATACGAAATACATACCGGCTAATCGGTAGACTCACCAAAAGATCCACCATAGATCCACCACGCGTTCGCGCGCCATTCGCCGAAAGCGCTCGGCCGCGACGGCGGGGCAGCAGCGACGCTCACTAAGACGCTCACGCAAGTGGTCCGCGTGCGCCCCTCCCCCTCGACCTTGTATCAGGCGCCCCTGCCGGCGCCGGTCGACGTAGTGTATAAAAATTGCGGGAGATGCCGCCGAAGGCCTCTAGGATCATCGGGATCACAAGGGCCTTCTTGTTGCGGAGAGCGTCGTCAAAGTCGCCCGCCCGTGCTGACTGCCGACTTTGGAAGTGTGAATACAGGAATACTCGGTCAAAGTCGGTGCCTCGGCTACCCTGGACAGTACAGTACATGAATGTCCTTCTCTGCACGCAAAGCATCCACTGCGACACTGGCAGCCGTATGGGGCTCTAACACGGCTGTCGGCAAGACGCTCGTGAGTGCTGGGCTGGTCGTGGCCGCGCGTCGCGCGTCTCGACTCCCGCTACTTTATCTTAAGCCTGTGCAGACAGGGTTCCCAGCTGATTCGGATGGTGAGCTTGTGGCGCGAGTGGCAAGCGGCACCCATCGTCTTGGTGCCCATGCGGCAGCAATATCTGGTGGCAGCGCTATGGCGGGTGGTCGCAAGTGGTCGCCGACCTCGGCGGCCTTTGATGCTGGCAGCTCCATCGAATGCTGCACGCTGTACGCTTGGCAGCAGGCAGTGAGTCCACACCTTGCCGTCGAGCGTGAAGGCCGACCCGTTTCGGACGAGGCGGTGCAACGCACCATCGAGGCAGAACTCGGCGTGGCGACTTCAGCCAACTGCGAGTTCGTCCTTGTGGAGACGGCTGGCGGTGTGGCGAGCCCGGCACCGAGCGGCACGCTGCAGTGCGACCTCTTCGCACCTCTGCAACTTCCAGCGATCCTCGTGGGAGATGGAGGGCTTGGCGGCATCAGTGCCACAATCTGCGCGTACGAAACGCTCCGTCGGCGCAGCATATTTGTGCAGGCTGTGGTCCTTCTCGATGGCGGTCTGGAAAATCACGTGGCGCTACGGAAGCACCTCGACGCACCGGTTCTAACGCTGCCCGCCATCATGAAAGAGCACAGTCTCACACAGTGGCTGGACGAAGCGGCGGCGTCCTTGGATGAGGTGCTGCACGTGTGCACACGGTAGCATCTTAATTCCTCCAAGTTTCAGGGGGCGGGCAGGGCGGAGTGGGCTGGGGGCGCGAGGCACAGCCCCGAGCTGCCGCGTCGTCACGTTTTTGGGCGGCGCGGGTGCACCATCTGTATTCATCATGGTAGCAAATCACGTTCTCATGCATACGTATGCACATATTTCGCCGGCTCCGCGCGCAACAACCAACATCGAACACGTAGCTGTGCCACCTCACGACGCGGGGTACTGGTCCACGAGCCTAGCCGCCTAGTTCGGGTCCACGGAAACCGATCGACCATCTTGAACGATTGCGGACTGTGAGACGCGTCTCGCGGCCATTGCGCCTCGTCGTGTCACCGGGGCGTTCGTTCTGTTGGCGACGTCTCCAACGAGACGCACCAGTCGCCGGCCATCACGTCATACACGTGGATCGAGTCGAAGCTAGCACGCAGCTCAGGTTCCTCCAGGATGCGCTCGAGGTTGAGCTGATAGCGGCGTAGACCACCAATCGCCTGCTCGCGCGTAATGTACCGGCCGAAGGATTCGCCCGAGGCCATGCGGGCCTCGAGGAAGGCCCAATTCCGCAGCGGCTGGATGTGCGTGCCGAGCAGGTGCACCCGGCATCCGGCGGCGCGGCACTGGCGCACAGAGGCGAGCACAGGCTCGAGGTTGAACAGTGTCTTCTCGAGAAGCACCGTCCGGCGCAGGGCGAGTGCGCGCTCGACGAGCTGGTCCACGAGGGCGATCGACTCGCGATGCAAATACTGAGAGTGCAGTAGGTGCTTGCCCGGGCCCGCCCTCTCGTTGTTTCGACGCACGAGCACGGAGAGCTCGTCCTGTCCCCACGCGGCCAGATACTCCTTAATCAGGTCTGCGGACGCGTCTAGTAACGGCAGCCCGAGGGAGGAAAGATATCGCTTAAGCACGGTGTCCTTGCCCGAGCCGGGCACACCCACCACAATGTACACGTGCTGCTCGCCCGGTGCAGGCGGCCTCAGCGCTGGCGGGCCACCGGGCTGCAGCAGCGGGGGCTGCAGCAGTGGAGGTGGCGAGCCGTTGGACACTTCGGGACTGTCGGCAGCTGCTGCAGCGGCGGCGGAAGCGGCGGCGACGGCAGCGGTCGTCAGCGCCTCGGCGGCTTCCTCGTACTCCTTTCCCTCCTCCTCCTCGCTGTCAGCAGCAGGCTGATCGTCGCCAGCTGCTGTCGAGGGTTCTGCGATCGCATCCGCCGAGCGACTGCTGCTGCTGCTCCCGCTGCTGCCGTAGCCGACAAGGCCTGGGCCACCTCTCCACGTGGGCATGCGCTCCCAGAGCGTGAGCATGCGCTCGATGATGTGTGCGTGAAGTAGGTGACGCTCCCTGGTAAACGCGTCGTACCTACAGGTGAACTCGGGACCTGACTCGCACTCTCGCACCTCGGGCGAGGCGCAGCACAGCACGATCGAGTCGCGGGCGACGGCTGGGTCAGCCCAGTCGCCAAGGTAGTCGAGCGACTCTAGCGAGCGCTGCAGCAGGCTGTGCTCGTTGTCCGAAAACTCGACGGCGTTCTGCGCCTCGGGCAACTGTTCGAGAGCTTCGATCTCCTCTGCGCGCAAAGGAGCGATGCGTTGTGGCAACACGGCACTGCCTCTGGGCTGCAACTGCGGCGCGTAGCTATCGAGGTAAAGCGCGCTCGTGATTACGCGCATTATCTCGGGCTCAGTGCTGCTCAGCAACGCCGGTCGCTCCTCTGCGAGGCACAGTAGCGGTCGGCACGACCGCGGTGCGTCCTTGTGGTAAATTGTCCTCGACCATGCGATAGCTTGCGGCGCATGGCGCCCCGACACCTGTGAAGCCAGCAGGAAGGTCGCTGTGCACATGGGGTGCGCAGCCGCCGCTTCGAAAGCAGGATTCCTTCTTTCGAATTGACGAAGAAAAGGAATCCTTGTGTATTAAGAGGACCTCTTTCGTTACCTCTTTCGTTACAATGAAAAAAGGCTCAATCAAGCATGCAAGCAATTCCTATCTTTGGGCAAAACTCGTGGTGGCATGCAAGACGCCGATGAATCGTCGAAGCTCGATCCTGCTGCGCCGCGCGTTTAGAGTGCTCAAGCACGACTACGACGAGAGCGAGCGTGCCCTTGCTGCTGAGCGTGCCGTTCGCGTATCAGCGGTCGGCGAATTAACAGGGCTCCTCCAGCGCGCAGAGGCCGCGGAGCGCGAGGCGCGCGAGCTCAATGCTTCAGTGCACACGCGTGCAGCTTCTGCGCATAGCTCGCTCCAATAAGGCACCAACGCACGTTTGCAGAGCCTGCCATCGAGTCGGGTGGCAGCAGCGCTGGTGGTGGCGGTAGCTACCAGCGAGGAATGGAG
>JWZX01002860.1:0-16092 GCA_001275005.1 Chrysochromulina tobinii
GGCGGCGGCAGCGGCGGCGGCGGCGGCGGCGTAGCCATCCAGCTCGAGCTGGAGCGCTTTGAGCAGTCGGACTCGCTGCGGCGCTCGGCTCGAGGCGTAGTCCGCAGGGTCGAGTCGGATGAGCAGCTTGGCGCCGAGCGCATGCGGACTCGTGCCTCCCGCTTTGGAAATCGAGCCGAAACTCGCCTCGTAAGTGCGTAGCCGCGCCTGGCTGAGCAGCAGAAGTTGCGCGAGCGTCTCATAGCATTGGCGTTCGGTGGCAAGCTCGGTGCTCAGCCTATCACTCCGCTCGACCTCGTGCATCAGCTGCTCGCGCAGGCCATCGCGCTCACCCTCGACGCGAGCCAGCGCCGCCAGATGCTCCTCGACCAGGCGCGCCTGCTCCGCGTGCAATAGGGTCACTTGCGTGCTGTTCTCGTCAAGTGTGCGCGCATGGGTCTCGAGCAGCTGCGCGAGCTTCGCCTCGGTCGCCTCAAGCTTGCTCGTCTCCGCTCGCAGCGCCTGCGCATTCTTTGCCGTCGCGCGGCGTGCGAGGGCCAGTGAGCGCAGGTAGACGATCATTAGAGCCTGCGCGCCAGTGCGCATCCGCTTGTTGGTCGTGCGCAGCTCCTCCATCGAGGCTGCGGCTTCGTCGAGGCGGGCCTGCATGCGCCCCATCACCGTCTGGAGCGTGGCCATGTTCTTCTGCAGAGGGTGCAGCTTCTGGACGGCCCCCTGCAGGTCGCTCATGGCTTGATCCTTGACGGAAAGCGCCTGCTTCGCCTCGATGCGCGCCTTTTGCAACTGCGCGCTCCGCACTACCAATACCAGCCGATCGAGAGCCGAGCAGCTCTTTGCTTGCTGTTGCTGCTGGGCCGCCGCCTCTGCCTGGCGGCCCAACTCCGCGCACTGTGCCTGCCAGTCGGCGCTCATCTCCTCCACCAAGCGCTTCGTTTGGTTGGCACTCTTGATCGCCTCATGCTCGGAGGCGTGTGCGAGACGAAGCGCACGCTCAAGCTCCGCTGGATGACGCTCGCAATCTGCGAGCTCCTGCACGAGCAGCTGAAGCTCGAGTGCGCCGCGCGACTCGCGAGCGCTTGAGGCGCCGAGCTGCTCAGCGTACGCCGCCGCCTCGGCCGCCGCCGCCGCCTCGGCCGCCGCCGCCGCCTCGGCCGCCGCGCTCGCCTCCGCTGTCGGCGCCTCGTCAGCCGCTGCCCCACCACGGGCACCGGTGCTGGCCACGCTTCGCCCAACGGAAGCCGCCCCCGCCGTTAGCCCCGCTTCGGCCCGCGCCGCCTCGAGCTCGTGCAGCAGCTTGCTAGCCTTGGCCTTGGCTTCGCGCGCCTCGAGCTGCCTTGCTTGCTGCTCGGCCACGAGCGACCGGATGGTCAGAGCGTGCCGGGTCTCGACCTTAGCGACCTTGCTGTTCTCCTCATCGAGACGCTGCTGCAGCTCGGCGTTCGCCTTTTCGACCGCCGCCACGCGCTTGCGCTCCGCCTGCAGCACGAAGCGCGCGTTCTGCAACTCGCTCAGCAACTTCTCGAGCCGTGCCTCCAGCGCTTTCTTCTCGCCCTGCAAGTCCGCCAGCTCAATAGCGCTCCGCGCCTTCTCCTCCGTGTGGCGCAGGTCTTGCTCGTGCACTCGCTTACGCAGGAACACTTCCGCGCTCTTCTTGGCCGCCACCGACTCCTTGCCGCCGCCGCCGCCCTCCTTGCCGCCGCCGCTCTCCTTGCCGCCGCCGCCCTCCTTGCCGCTTGCGCCGACAGAGCCGATCTTGTCCTTGCTATCCTTGCCATCCTTGCCGTCCTTGCCGCCGGCTGCCGCCTCGTTCGGAGCCGAAGCACCCTTCTGGCCCTTCTTGGGCCCCGGCTCTTTCTCGGCCATCGTTGCCGCCGGAGCTGGCGTCGCCGCCGTGGCCAAAGGGGGCGAGCCATCCCCTTTGGCGCCCTTGCCGGCAGCGCGTATGCTTTGAATGTCCGAGCGCGCTTCTCGGAGAGATGCCTGTGTGAAGGCGACCATGGTCTTGTAGACGAGCGCCGGCGACCAGCGCGCGAGACCGTTGCTCCGCTCGGCGCCGCCCGCGCCCGGCGGCGGCGCACCCGCGCTCATGCTCGCGCTCGCCGCACTGCTGCCTACTCCGCTCGTTGTGATGCGGGCGCCGCTGCCAGCGCCGTTGGCGCCGCCATCCACGTCGTCAAGAAGCACCTCGCGGCCGAAGGTGAGAAGAGTACCATCGGTGTGCCCGACGACGCGCTCCGGCTGCGCGAGCGAGCCCGCCTCGAGGAGCCGCCGCTCACACAGCGTCTCACCCGGCCGCAGCAACCGATCGGCCACGCGCACCTCGCCTGAGAGCACGACCGCCGCGAACGGCACCTCCTGCCCCGCACCCACGAGCTCCTCGCCGGCAGCAAAAGGCAACACATGGCCGACCGAGAAGAGCGCCTCGCAGTCGGCCGCGCTCAGCGTGCTCAGGTCGCGCGAGCGTCCCGCCACCTCGGTGAAGAGCCGAAGCAGCTCGGTCGGCTGCTTGAGCTGCTTCCATGCAGGCGCCATCGGCGCGGGCCTTGCGTCGCGCACGGCGATGGCTCGCTCGGCGTCGAGCTTCTCGGCGCTTGCGTGCCCAAGCAAGCTCACCAGTCGCAGCCCAAGCGCGGGCGCGTCCTGCACAAACGCTGCCAGCTCGTCGAAGGTAAAGAGGCCCATCATGCCGGCCGTCGCACCAACCACGCTGGCCGATCGCGTCGACGGCTGCGAGAATAAGCTCTGTTCGCCGAGGATTTCGCCACGATGTATGGGGAAGCGTAGGTCTGGGGCGATGACTGCATGCACCGTGCCCGAGAGCAGTACGCCAAACCAAGATGCCGTCTCGCCCTTCTCGATGATGGAATCACCCTCGTGGAACTCGACCATGGACATCGCCTTTGCGAGCACGCGCACCTCGTAATCGTCGAAGCCGTGAAAGTGCCGCGAGACCGCCTGCACGCCGCGCAGCGCTTCCACGGCTCCGGCGATGCTCGTATCCGATGTTCGCCATGCCGGCATCCGCGACGGCTCGGTTCGAGGGCACGCACGAAACAGGCACGAGGCAGTTCACGGGCTGTTACAAGTACCGAAGTCGCAAGTTTATACGCAAAGTCAAGTCAGTTTCGTCGGTGTCCTCCCGCGCTCACCACACGCAAAGATCGCCTGCCGACCGCCAGAAAGTATGTGATCAACACTTACCGATCGCGTGACTTAATTTTGAGAAGATCAGCACCGGCCGGGCTTCAGTACGGGCTGTATACGAACGCTGCCGGCGGCCCCCTCGGGTCGACTTTAGTGCAGGATGATCACACAGTTCACAGATCCATTCAGCGCAACGTGTAGTTTGAGAGTTCCACTCAGTGGCGCGCCGCCGTGCGCGGCGCGCCGTCGTCGCACGAACGGCTGCGCTCCTCAGCGTAAAAGTCCTGCTGGGCAAGCAGTAGCTCCTCGTCGTCCAGCTCCTCCTCGTCTTCCTCCTCCTCGTCGTCCTCGTTGGACTGGCTTTGTTGCTGGCGGTTGGCTAAGATGATGCTCAGCAGCTGAAGTCGGAAGAAGTTACGCTCCTGCTCGGCGCGCTCGAGGGTGGCCTCGTCGACGCCGCCACGGCGCCCCGACTCGAACTCCTCCCAAAAGTCCGCGCGGCCGTGGATGCCCGGGCCCAGGTAAAAGCCGCGCCCGTACGGATCGTGCCGGTACCCGTACAGCTCAGCGTACCGGCGTGCCTGCTGCTGCTTGGTCGCGGAGATGGTGATCATCATGAAGAACATCATGAACATGGACATCGAGCGCATCGAGACGACGGTGGCCTGCGTGCGCGAGCGCACGGTGAACGAGATGTAGAAGATAAGCTTCTGAGCCGTCTCCTGCAGCAGCGCGCGCGACGGCTCTGTCTCGGACGCGTTGTGCCGGGCGAGCATCTCCATCGCACGGACGGCAAAGTGGTGCGCGACGACCTCATCAAAGACCATTCGCGTCTGCCGTCCAACAGCGATCTCGACGAGCCCGTCGCGTGAGAGCACCACGAGTGCCGAACGCTCATACATGCGCGTGCCGTAGTACCAGTGGCGCAGGATCTGAGTCGCATACGCTCGGCGTGCCACCTGATGAGGGAGACCATCATAATGCAATCAGCATGCAATCAGCATGCAGTCAGCATGCAATCAGGCTCATACGCTCGGCGTGCCACCTCGGACTTTGGCATCCGTTCGACTACCGCCACCACGACCCGGAAGGGCGTGAGACGATCGACCCAGGTGAGGTTGCGGTTGAGGTAGGTCAGCGTGAGCGGGTCGAGCGCGTCCGTCGGGTCCACGACATACGAGCCGTTCGCTGTCGTCGGCGCCAGCAGCGCATCAACGGAGTAGACCACCCGCTCGTCCCCTTCCCCCTCGATGACGTCGTGCACACCACCGGGCACCGTCCGCCAGATGCGATGCATGCCACCCACGCCGCGCCGCTCGCTGGTCCGGTTGGCGCCGAGCGTCCTATTCGCGAGCGCCGCGTCGATCCGACGGTCTGCCTCACGGAAGTACGTGATGAGGTCATCCTCAACATCAAGGCCAGTCACGCCCCTCTGCTCGAGTCGCTGCCGAAGAGCGTGTGCGACCCCTGTCGTCGCGGTGCGCGGGCTCGAGGCGTTCGCCGCCGCTCCCGGCATCACATCGGCCATGAGCTGGGCGGCCTGCTGCTGCTGCTGCTGCTGCTCGGTGGCGGAGGCGGCGGCGGCGGCGGCGGCGGCGGTTGCGCTCCTCAAGGTCGTAGAGGGTAGTGTGTCGGCCATGGCAGCGGCGGCAGCGGCAGCAGCCAAGGTGACTGCCGATACCGAGAGTTCGGTGACGTTCTGCGGGACGAACCGCTCCTCTTCGTCGAGGTCGCTCATCGTGCCATCTGCGCGCACTCTCGCGTGGCGCGGGTGGTGGCGGAACTGCTTCAAGGCTCGCTCACTGCGTCGCGCCCGGAGAGCCTCCTCGGGCGGGGCGGCGTCGATCACACGAACCCACGGGTCGTCCTTCTTTGGCTTCCCCATGTGATCGGGCCGCAGGCTCCACCAGAATTCGAGGCCGAGAGGTATCAGCGACGCGCAGCAGCCAATCGCAAGCAGCCGGTTGAGCCATTTGGAGCCCGCCGGCTTCTTCTTGCGCTTCCGACGGGTGGCAGGTGGAGGGCCGGCCGTGGACGGCGCAGAGGCAAGTTGTGCCGATGCCGGCTCGTCGGAACCACGCCGGCGCACGGCCGAGCCCTCGGTCTCGTCGTCGTCTGACATCGCAACGCGAAGAGGGAGGCTCCTTTTGTCCGATGCTGAAACATGTAAACTCAAACTTCGCGATGGGACAAAACTGCGCTTCGCACTGTGAACTGTGATTCCCCGATAATCTCGCTCACCTCGTAGCCGAAAATCGGAGCATGCTTCCTTTGATGACGATCGCCGCGACAAGCCTGCGCGGCTCGGCGCTGCTCGTGCGCCGCAGCGCGGCGTCGAACCAGCCCCGTGCTCCTCTGGTTGCCCTCGACCCTCACTCTCACACGCCTGTGCGCTCCTGTGTCGGCAGACTGCGCGAAGCGCGGTGACGCGCACCTCGATGGCGCAGATGGCGACGTTTGCGACCTTCAAGACGACGAAAGGCGACATCAAGGCGGAGCTCTTCATGGACAAGCTGCCAATCACGGCGGGCAACTTTGCCGACCTGGCCAAGACGGGCTTCTACGATGGGCTGACTTTCCACCGCGTCATCAACAGCTTCATGTGCCAGTTTGGCTGCCCATACTCGAAGGACCCGAAGTCGCCGCGTGCGGGCACGGGCGGGCCGAAGGGCGGCACCTCCTTCACGCTGCCGGACGGCACCACGGTCACGCGCAACGCGGGCGGCAACATCCCCGACGAGCTCATTGGTGAGTTCTCCAACTTGCCGGGCACCCTCAGCATGGCGAACACGGGACAGCCCAACTCGGGCGGCTCGCAGATCTTCATCAACACGGTGCACAACGACTTCCTCGACTACTTCAACATGAAGACGCCCTCAAAACACCCGGTCTTCGGCAAGGTCGTCGAGGGCATGGACGTCCTCAAGGCGATCGAGAAGACACCGACCGGGCCGGGCGACAAACCTAAGGAACCCGTCGTCGTCAACACGATCCTCATCACCGAGGCGTGAGCGCATGGATGAGCTAGGGCGCGGAGAGAGGTGAAGCGCAAGAGCTGTTTGCCGCGGACGCATGGGTGCAGGGTTCGCGAAACTGGGTCCCACTCTCACTCTTGGCGATGATGATCTCGTCAGGATCTCGTCAAGCATCCATCGAGGAAGCGCTGGGAATGTACCGTTCTTTTTATTTTGCCTGCCATCGGCTAGAGTAGTCTCTCACTCATCAATGGATGTAACAATTTGAATTTCGCAATTTGATCTTAATTTGATCCGGCCGGCCGGTTCCCCGGCTCGGTCGACTCGTTGATTCGGAGGCCGCCAAGCGCCATCCGCGTTAAACGTCACGAGCCACGTTCGATAGCGAGTCAGAAAATACGAAAGCGCGTCTGTCCCTCTCCGGGGACTCCCACCTCCGCACGGCCGGGCGCCGCTTCGCGCTTCCGTACACGTCCCGGGTCGCTCGGGCGTCGACGGGGCCGGGCGGACTCAGATCCACGAGAGGCTGCTCGCGCGCCCCGGGCCGGGCCCTGACGCCCTCGGACCATTGCCGGATGGCACAGCACTCAGCAGCCGTCTCGCGGCGCGTTTCGTTGTATTGAACATTCGAAATTTGAACCGTATCCGAGGTCTCTTCGCTTGGCTTTGTATCGCGCATGTGAAGACACCGATTTGTGCGGCGGCGCGCGCGCGCAACAGGTGACGTCTGTGGGTCCTACGTGTGTGGGTCCGTCCCCAAAGTGCAAAGGGCCCGGTCTCAATGCGCGTGCGCGCGTGCCGTGGGGGCCGTGAAGTGTGATCTCCCGTCTCCATTCCCACACGCCTTGTCCCGCATCCCCCTCCGAGCCGTCCTCACGAGAGCGCCGTGGTGAGCGCTTGCTTCGTGGTGTGCAGGTCTCCATCAGGCTCGCTCCACCTTGAGCAGCACGACAAGCGCAGTGACGTTGTCGGTGCACCTGCCCGAGCGTAGCACCTGCTCCACCAAGTAGTCAGCCGCCTTGCGAGGATCGTTGCCGCTGCCGCTCAGGCCGCTGAGCACGTGCTTGACCGCGACCTCATCGGAGAAGACGTCCCACACGCCATCGCATGCGAGCAGCAGGAACTGATCGGCCGGATCGAGCTTGCGCTCAAAGATGTCGGGGATGGCGGAGAGCGGGCCCTCCGGCTCCGGCGGTGCCGGTGCCGGTGGCGCCGAGCGCGGCGCCGGTGCTCCGGAGTGAGAGCTCACAGTGCTCTCGCTGCCTGCACTCGAGACGCTGATCTCATCGCCTCCGCCCTCGCCATTCTCCTTGCCGTCGCCCGCCACCAGCTCCGCTCCAGCCAAGGCCGCGGCCAACGCCGCCCCTGCACCTCCTCGGCCCGCGACGCCACGCAGAGCCCTGCTGGCCAGTTTGCCTGATGGGGCAGGCGACGAGGCGGTCGCGCCAGTTGCCCGCGCAAAGCCCTTGCCCGGCGCTGGCGAGGGCGCGGCCGCCGGCGCGCCGCCGGCGGCCTCGATCGCAGCCTTGAGCTTGGACGGGGTCTGCGCGCGAAGCGGTGGGCTACTACTCTGTGATCGGAGAGATGGCGGGCTCGCTCTCAGGGCCGGGCTGCTGCGCGCTGGCGGGCTGCTCCGGGACGCTGGGCGCTTGTACTCGCCATCGCCGAAGGCGCGTGAGAGGGAGAGGTCGCCGTTCAGGCGCGAGATCCCCATTACAGAGCGCACGAAGCCGCCCGCCTTCTGGATGCGGGCAAGCTCCTTGGGATTCGAAGGCTTATGGTCCTCCGAGAGGCGCACAGCCTTGCCGCCGGTGCAGAGCACGATGCGTGAGTCGCCCAGGTTGGCCACGATCAGGTGGCGCCCGAAGAGCAGGCATGTGACCGCCGTGCACCCGTCCGTCCAACGGCCGCGCCGTCCCTGCGCGATCACGTCCGCCTCGGTGGCTGCAAAGGACGCGAGGCACATTTCGGTGAGCGTCGCCACGTCGGGCGCCTCAATGGTTGGCGCTCCCACGGGCGGGGCTTCGGCCGCCGGTTCCGGGCCGTCCGGGTCCGTGGCAGGAAGGCCACCGCCGCTGTTGCCGTCGCCGCTCGCCGCCTCGCAGTAGCGTACAAGGCGGCCTTGCAAATCACTCCAGAGAGAGCGGGACACGGCTGTGGCGGTGCGTGCACCGCCGTGCCCGTCGAAGACGCCATAGAACGCGCACTGGGGCCACGTGTTGGAACCCACGATTCGGTGCGCCTGACGACCCACGCCAGCCTCCCAACCATCGTCCGCGTTTGTGTGCCGATCCTCCATCGTCTGCCGCGGCCCCTGAGCGGAGACAACCTCAGACCTGACGTGCCAGTCGCCAGGCCTTCGTGGCCGCGGAGGCTCTGATGGTGGCTTCGACGATCCTGCAGCCTTTTTAACGGGCGTCTTCTTTAGGTCGGGTTCCATCACGGGCATCACGTGGATCGCAATTTTGTCCGGCGCAATTTGTCCAGCGCGACTCGCGGCGCACGCCGCACGCACGCGGAGCGGTTTGGCGTCGGAGGGAGCGCGACGGGTGTTTTTAGGCGCAGTGGAATTCATTCACAGTGGAATTCACCATACAAGTCAGTTTCGTCGCGGGAAGTGAGAAGGCCGCAAGGGCGTTCTCGATGCGCGTCTTTGACTTCAGGACTGCGCCTGCGAGAGCACCTCGAGCATGAGCGTGGGGTTCGCGGCCAGCAGATGCATCGAGTCACGCGCCACCATGCGGATGCGTCGCATGTTGTGCGCCACGTATGAGGAGGCCACATCACGCAGCTCCGCCATATGGTACTTGTCCGCCAGTACGAGCCAGCCGATGGCATTCGGCGGCGCGAGATGCTCCTGGCAGTAGCGCAGGCAGTGCGCGTACACGCGCCGCTCATCGATCTCGTGTGCCTTGTGCATGACGTGCACCACCTGCGTGAAATTAAGGTGGGTGGTAGGGAGGGTGGCTCAGCCCGCAGAGGGTGGCAGGGGGGGGTGTGCAAGCTATTTGTCTCAGGGTGCCCCGCTCAGGTCCAGCGATGAGCGCCGTGGTGAGCGCGCGCGCGCGCGCGTACATCGTCCTCTGAGAAGGCGAGCTCGTCCGTGTAGAGGTACCGGAGGAGCGCGCGGAAGGCGGCGGGCGTCGTGTTCTGGATGGGGATCTGCGCCGCCGAGCCCGCGGCAGAACTGCCCGCCTCCGCAAAGCCACCGCAGAGCATACGTTCAAAATACTCGGAACGCGCCGCGAGAAGCACACTGTGTGCCTTGATCTTCTCACCTTCGACGACAAATGTGACGTCTGCGCGGCTTGGATCGGATAGGAGCGCGGCCATCTGCGCCACGCGGCTCGACGGCGGGATCTGCGGCAGCGGCAGTATCCGCGGCGGCGTCACGCCGGCAGCGATCACACGAATGCGGTGATCGCCGCCACACACCAGGATGTTGCCCTCCGCATCGATCGCTATCCCCGTGAGGTTCTGGAAGAGCGCATCGGATGGGGCGCCATCACTGTAGCCAGCGCCAGCATTGTTGCCGGCGAAGACTGTCTTGTCACCTGTGCTGGAGACGAGTATGTTCCTGATCTCGTGTCCGAGACGAGTATGTCTCCAGAGCGGCTGACAGCCACTGCTTTTGGCTCATTGAATCGAGCTGCCTCGCCGATCGCGTTGAGTTTGCCAGGCGGACCGCCGGCAATTGTGACGACATCACCTTGGGGCGTGACGCGCCGGATGCGATGGTTCATACAATCGGCAACTATGAGATTGCCTTCGCCGTCGATGGCGAGATCAAGTGGCGTATTAAACATGGCCGCGGCTCCCTGGCCGTCGGCAAACCCAGGGGTGCCTGGCTGGCCAGCGATCGTTCGAACCTCGCCGTCGGGCGAGATGTGCCGAATGCAATGATTGTCGGCCACGTACACGTTACCGGCGCTATCGGCTGCGATACCACATGGAGTTGCGAATTCTGCGCTCGCACGTGGCCCATCAACGTGGCCAGTGACACCCGTTCCTGCAAACGTGGTCACATCGCCAAACGGGCTGATCTTCCGAATGCAGTGATTGCCCCAGTCTGCGATCAAAACGTCGCCATAGGTGGTAATCGTCAGATTGGTGGGGTTATTAAGCTGAGACGCGGTTCCGCGTCGATTCTCAAAGCCGGCATGGCCGGAGCCAGCGAGCGAGCTGACTGCGCAAGACATGTTCCTCCGCGGTTCGACAAAATGGCTGTGAACTTGGCTGTTAATACTCGCCCTTGTGTTGTGCAAGAAGCCCGCCCTAATCCGGAATTATTAGAGAGCATCGCCCAGGCCCCAGCGCATGAAAGTCCATGGCGTGTGTTTCTTTTGTTAAATTTGATCGGTTACGGTGTGTTTTAATAACTGTTTTTATGATTATGTACAACTACGAACTAATATCAAAAATTCGGGTTCAAGCACACATACCGGTAGCTTCAGAACGCTGCTTCTATGTCTATTCCAAGCCCAGCTTCACCCTCAGGCTAGCGACTCGCTTGCGCCCGTTCAGTTCGTCTCCGTCCTTTGCAAGCTTGCGCAGCCGAGTCTTGTCCTGCACCTGACTCCACAGAGCCTCGTCGACGCCCCATTCGCGCAGAAGTGGCGGGATGGCGTTGCGGTACTCTTCACTGTGAGTCACACCGGCACGCCTCCGAGGTGCGCCGCACCGGTAGCATGACTTCTTCGATGCAAAGACGTGGGCGCCGCAGCTCTCGCACGTCCAGTCGTCTGGTCGAACTTCCTGTGCGCCTCTCGCCCGTTGCGCGCCGTCCTCGGCTCGCACCTTGCTAGGTGCCGCGATGCCACTCCGGTCCGCCAACGGCAGCTCGGCAGTGCCCCCCTTGCCAGGTGCATCGATGCGCCGAGAGGCGCCCGCCGCCGCAGCGCCCGCCGCAGCCGGAACGTCCGCCGCCGCAACGTCAACTGCCGCCGCAGTGCCCTCCTCGCCACGGGCACGCTCCTCGCCAGGCACGGGCACGACGGGCATTGCGGCGGGCACGGGCACGCTCGCACGGCGGCGCGCGGCTCGACGGGCTGCACGGCTGACAGCCCCAAGCTCGCCCTCGTTGTCGTCCGACCCCTCGGTTGCCTGGCGAGCTGAGGCCGTCTTGGGCTGAGCCGGCTGGACCGTAGCTTCGCTCGCCTGTCGAGCCGCTCGACGAGCGGCTCGACGTTCTGCAGAGGTTGGGGCGACGCGGGCGGCTCGGCGGGCCGCCCGCGCCGCGGCACGCGCGGCGGCCTCATCGCGCGGAATCACCGTGAGCTTCAGCCGCTCGATCCGCCGGCGGCCTCGGGCTTCCGACGCAACGGCCGCCAGGCGTACAAGTGCCTTCTTGTCCTTCACACGGTCCCACAGCTCCTCTGAGCAGCCCCACGCCGCGAGCTGCGCTGGCATTGGGTCGCCTTCGAGCCACGAAGCCTCCGACACGGCGGGGGCGGCGGCGGCGGCGGCGGCGAGGGCGTGTTGCTCGTGCAGCGCGAGCAGCTCGTTCACAGCCTCGGAGAGCTCTTCACACCGCCCCTTGGCTGCCGTGTCGCTGCCGATCCCGCGGAGCATCTGGCACTCGTCGAAGAGGTGGACGCGCCGGTCAAGGAGCGCCGCCTTGCTCACCACCTCGGGTCTTGCCTTCGCCACGCGCTCCGTCCATTCCACGGCCGCCTGGAAGAGGAGCGCGCCAAAGAGGGACGGAGAGCGAGAGAGTCGCACCAGCAGAGAAGGAGAGACTCACACGCAGCGTGTCAGCAGAACGAAGATCACAGGTGGACGCGCCGCAGCGAATCGGCTGTTGAGCGCACACGCGCGTGCCGCAAGCCAAATTCGGCGGCGAGCGCTCGAACGTCGACTCCCGCCTTCTCGATGCGGACATCGATGATTGGTCGTAGCACGCTGGTAGCACGGCTCCGATCCATTTCCAATCGTAGCAGAGCATCCATAGCATATCGGAGTGGCAGGCACTGGTCGAGGTCGTCAAATAGGAAGATCTGACGATCCATCAGGTTTTCTATTGACTGAGGGCGCGACTGCTGAAGAAGAGCTGTGGTCCACTCCTTCGAAGCTTGCTCGTGAGCACTTCCGAAGGCGGCTGCAGCAGCGTGCACGCGTGAGACCGCAGATTCCAGTGATGATCCGCTGTCGATGGCAGACAGAGACCATCGCCGCGGTCGAATCGTGGAATGCGACAGCCCATGCGGAGACGTGAGAGCGAAGCTGGCAATGGTCACAAGCGCGTTCATGGAGGTTACCGGTACGACATGCAACGGTTAGAAACTGTCACGGTGAAACACATCGAAGAATCGTGATGCGAAACACGTTTCTGCACATGCTCTCCATTCGCCCTATTCGAAGAAAAACAAAGCAAACTTGCCAAAAATGGTGAAGCGCATTCGGGGGACAGAGGGTCTCTCGTGTCCTTGCTCTAGTACCCCCGTGACGTGGCAGGCATGAAGTCCACTCGTGTGTTTCTGCTCTTCTTGGCCGTAGCACGGACGGAAACGTCCGCAAAGGATCTGGCACAGGACGTCTTGGTGCGCTCGGCCGCAAAGGGCGACGTGAAACTGGTGAATGAGGCTCTCAAGCAGGCTGGTGTATCTGTGGATGCGAGCGACAAGGAGGGCAAGACTGCATTGCAAGCAGCGGTGATGGAAGGACGGGTTGACATGGTGCGCCACTTGGTCACCCTTGGCGCGAATGTCAACCTCCGGGACGGTTTTGGTCGAACTGCGCTCATCTTAGCAGCGGTTCGAGCCAACGACCTTGCGATGAAAGCGGATTATCAATTCAGCAGTCAGACGACGGAAGACAACATAGCCGGCCTTCAGACGCTGACCGCTCTGATCGACGCTGGAGCTGATCCGTTGCTTGAGGACAATGAGGGCTTCAACGCGCTGATGCGTTCGGACGTGGGGACAGCTCACTACTACAGAATAGAGGCCCGTATCAAAGAGCTCGTGGAAGGGACTCCGTGCGTCCTAGCCACCGCCAAGGGCTGCACCGACAAGGAGATCGCCTTTGCGGAAAAGTTTAAGAGCAGGACGGCGGAGGAGTTGGACGCGGAGATCACGAGGCTGAGCTCGCTGCTCAAGTCGACCGCCGCCGACTCGCTCAAACCCGATGTGCGTCATTGGCTCCGCCAGCGTCGGAACGTGCTGGCGCAGCTCAAAGACGCGGCACGTGTCCCACAGCTGCAGGCGGCACTCGCGCAAGCGGTCGCAGCCGAGGACTATGCCAAGGCAGCCGAGCTCAAGTCGCAGCTCAAGCAGCTCAAGCCCGAGCTGTAGCCATGCACTGAGCCGAGCTGTAGCCGTGCGCTAAAAGAAAATGAACCGGCGATAGCCGAACGATCAGGAGCCGTGCGCGCGGGAACGAATGTAAAATAGGGCGCCACCTGGTCAACCCGATGGATGTGATAAGGATGTGAACCAGCGCATTGGAACCCCAGCGCCACTTATAAGGTACCTGTTGTGTATATCTAAGGTTCCGGCCCCAAAGCACAACCCTTTCTAATTCTATAGCTACTTCGTACTTAGCCGCCGACCCGCCGTTCCGGTCATTTGAGCGGTTGTGCCCGCTCCGACTTCGCGAACACATCACGTGGACGACGCATAGCGCCTTCGCTGCATACATGTACTGCTAGACACTAAAATTTAGGCGGTGGCATACGGGCACCGTTGTCCTGATCGCTCTTCCCAGCCCCTTGAAGTTACAACTGTGAAGCTCAGGAGAGGGAGCGGTTCTGGCTCTTGAGTGCCACGGCACACCCGATCGAGGCCATCGTGACAGATTGCGCATCCGCCTGTTGATTGGCTTGCCGTTAGGGCCTAAGGCGAGCATATACTTGAACGACAGCGTGGGTGCGGCCACTTATCCCTGCGCAGGCAGGCAGACCATGGGTGGCGAACACGAGCGGTGAGCTCATGCATGCACCTTATGCATGATGATAATGGCCGAGCGGGGGGGACCGACTGCCATCCATGCGATGCGTCGGGTCGAGTCTAGAAGCGACCTCATCGTGCAACGTCGCACGGTCGGATTTTCAATACGTGTTTGGGTGTCTTCATTCCCGAGCATGCGCATGTGGCAACAGGGAGCACAAAGGCTCGAAGGTCATTTCAGTGCGTGCACCTTTCTAGCATTATCGCAGAAGAATCTCGCCTAGTAGCAATCGTGTAGCAGCCTCGTCGTCGAGGTAAGAGTGTGGGAGGCGCATGGCCCACGTGATGGCAAGACTGCAAAAACCGGCTGTGCTGTGCACGCGGCGCAAAAATGCGACGCGCGCGATCGAGCGAGGCGACGGCGTGCGAGCGACGGGAAAGTGAGCAGCAGCCCCTCCTTTCTCACTCCTTTCTCTGTGAATGGGAGAAGCCACGCCGAGCGTGAGAGCCGGCGCGCCGCGCCGGGCCGATTCCCTACAGGTCGGGAAATGTGTGTTTCGGAAGATGAGGATTTTGGCGGCCTTTCACGCGCGCGGATCGCGCGACTCGCCTCACAGACCTCGCACGTGTCGCGACGTCCACGGCTTCGCCGGGCGCGCCGCCCCAAAAGCGACCGTCTCCGCGGGTTTTCTGCCTCAACATGCTGCTGGCGTACCTACCTACCCTGGCGGACCCTCTCGACGTGGCCTGGGTCGCCACGCCACACGCAGCTGCAGCAGCAGCTTTGTCATGGATCGGTGTCAATTCAAGTGACACCGTGTTCGAGCTTGGTTGCGGCGACGGTCGAGTAGCCCTGGAGGCTGTCAATCTCGGTGCGCAAGTCGTTTGCGTAGAGCACGGTGACGCGCTGGCCGCAGAGGCCGAGCGGCTGCTCTCATCCGCAGGCTCACGAGCACGCGTGGAACGGACTGATCTGTTCGATGTGGACCTCTCACACGCATCTGTGGTCTTCCTGTTCCTCAACCCATTTCTCAATGCAGCACTGAGACCGAAGTTGGATGCCTCACTGCGGCCGGGTGCGCGCGTGCTGTCGCGCAGCTTCGAGATCGCTGGCTGGCCGTGTGGCGAGCGGTTCAGGTGGGCAGGCTGGAGCGACCTCGCATTCCTAAAGTGGGTGACGCCGGTGGAAGCAACGTCACAGGCGGACGACGTCGTCGCTGCCACGCATGTGGAGGAGCACTTGCTCGAGTGCGCATCCCGAGAAGAAGTTGAACTTTTGGACGAATTGTGATGAGTGATTCGTGTGATTGACTGTGGGTGCTTTAGTCGTAACTCGTCTCTCGTGTAGAGAGATGTAGAAGGCGTAGTCATCGTACGGTAAATATCTTGACGTGCGAAGTTTTCAAGGATCTGGTACCGGTATTCATACAGTACGAGGGTGTCGAGGGAGTCGACCTTCGTCCAGCGTGAAGAGGGCTGTGAGGAAAACCTTGGGAATGCGCGCCGCTCGCGTATCTTCGCTTTGGCTTCGCTCTCGTGGTCTGGCGCACAAGAGCGCGCAGGTCCATGGCAAGCGCCCACCCTCCCGACCCCTGCAGATGTGTGTTAGATAGGTCAGTGTTCCACTCACTGCGCTCGTTCGCAGGCGGCGCGCTTCTCGGTTCATGGGTGTGCATGCACATTTTGGTACATTTCCGAGTGTAAGGGCGTGTGTACCCATCCGTGTTCAGGGTCGCCGCGCCGTAGCAGTCCTAAGGGAGGCCAGTAGGCCTAACCTTCTAATCTATTCACTTGACTTGACTTGACTTGACTTGACTTGACTTGACTTTATATTCTCGATCAGCCGCCGGGCCTTTTCACAGCCAATGTTTATAATTCGACACCCAAGACACCGGACCGGCGTACACGGCTACGGGTTAGTCGAGCCTCCCCGGGTGCGCGGCAATTTGTCCCCAAACCCAGGAGTCATCTCTATAATGCTTTCCGATCGCAAGCGCGCCCGCGCTTCCGCCGACGCGCCCTCCGCCGCATCGATCGAGCTCGTGGGCGGCCTCGCCGAGAAGCCGAGCGCCATCGCCAAGTTCCGC
>JWZX01002861.1:0-44619 GCA_001275005.1 Chrysochromulina tobinii
GTCATGGAATTTCGAGGGGGCTAGGATTACAATTCCGAAATTCCGGGATTTAAATTCCAAGTCCGCCCCTGCACTGTCGCCTCACCCAGTAGACAGTACACTTCTGTTGAGTACTACTAGACCCTGGTGACTGCGGGAAAACGCTCACCTGCGTCCTGGAATGTCTGGCTCTCACGTCTCTCTTCTGGACGGCCGACACAGCACGACACAGCACGACACGGCACGTCTGCTCCAGCCCCTTACCTCTTGCGTCGCCGCGCGTCTTTCGGCGGCTTGACCCGCGTCCTCTCCTTGGCATCGGATCGCAGCCCAACAGAAACCGCCAACGCCCGCCGATGCTCGCGCGACGGAGGGACCGCCCGCAGCAGGTCCAGGCTCGGCCCCGCAAGTTGCTTCTTGTACCACTTTACCCGCGCCTCGTACCAGCCGGGCTCGGAGACCAACCTTCTCTTCTCTTTTCTCGCCTGCTTCATCTCCGAGATCGACAAATCGATGCTGCCAGGTCGCATGCTCGTGAGAGCATTCCATGGCTCAGCTGGCGGAGGCGGCGCGCTCATCCGGCGGCGAAAAATCTCCATCAGCCCCTCAAACGCGTCACGCGAGCCATCTTCGCCAAAATACGAGGTGCGACCGCAGATTGGCTCATTCGCCGGCACGTCGAGGTATTTCTTCAAGTTGGCAATACCTCCGCTTCGCATCCACGGCGGATCACGGCGAACTTCGTGGCAGGCTGGGTTGTGGCTCTCACCGCCTGCCACGCACCGCCTGGCGCGGGTGACCGCGGCCCAACCAGCGCATTGCACCGACCGACCTGGCAGATCGGAGAACTCGAAGGTAGTGTACAGCATGCGAGGCACCATCGCACTGCCCGCGGCTCGCAGCGCCGCCTCGCGGCCTTCGGGCAGCGCCTGCAGCAGCTCCGGCAGTTGCATGAGGTGCTGGTGCTCGATGGCGAGCGCGGACGAGTTCCAATCAAGATCAGGGAGCTCCTCGAGCGGCATGCCTTCCAGCCGGTCCGACATGGTCGGTACACAACCCCAAAAGAGCGCGGGCAGGTACCTGCACGCAGCCGCAATTTCAGTCGCGAGATCAGTCGCGAGATCAGTCGCACTCAGCCATGCAGTCGAAATGCAGACGCAATGCAGTCGCAACGCAGTCGCAATGCAGTTGCAATTCAGTAAGCGCCGCTCTGGGCACGTTACCGGTCGGAATCGCCTTGGTCCCAGCCGAGCGGCGAAAAACAGAAGCGCGAGTGCAACATCACGTCGGAGATCGAAGGCTTCTTCTCGTCTTTCTCGCGCGGCCCGCTGCCGTGCTTGCCCTTGGCAGGAGGAAACTCCAGGCCCTCCCGAATTCGCTTCTGCCGCTCTTGCTCGCGCTGCTGCTCCTTCTCGATGGTATTCGTGATGCACATGCCGGACATGTTTCGCAGCTGCAGCAGCTTGGAGCGCGATGGGTTGTTGCGCCCCCGCACAGCGCCCGCCCACGAGAAGAAGCAGCGCGATTTCGGGCGCGTCACCTGGCGGCGGCTTGGCCCTAGGGCGACGAGCGCCGAGCTCTTCTTTGCGTCGCCCAAGAGCATAAGTCGCTGCAGCTCGACCGGTAGGAAGATGTTTTGGCTCAACGTCTCGTTAAACGCGAAGTGCATGCCGCAGAGCGGACCGCACTCGTGGCCCTCGGGAGTGGGCATGCGCACATCGAGACCCGACTGGTAGCAGTTGAGGCAGCTGCCATCGCTCCGTCGCAGCTGGTCTGACCACCCGGAATAGCCGAGTAAGATGAGCGCGCGCGCGGGGCTCGCTGGGTTGATGGCTTCCCAAAGGTCGATCCACCCGCCTGCGCGCCACCCGTCCGGCGCGCGAAAGGGCATATTCGACAACCCCAGCCCATCCCTGTACCTGCGGTACTTGTTGGGCTTCAGCGGACGCGAGAAGCCGCAGTCGCCCGGCCCGTGATCGCACGGCAGCAGCATGAAGTGGTTTGGGCGGCCACTTCGGATGCTGTGGTTGAAGGCAGGCCAGCGCATGCGGATGTAGTCAAAGAGTTGCATCATGCGCAGGTCGCCCACGTCGTGGCCCGTGTCATCGTGGTTGTTCGGGTACGATGGCACGAGGAAGTAGTCAGCGCACAAGGGTTTGGGCTCGTTGTAGCGAGAGGCTTTGATCCATGTCCAGAGCGCACGCACATGCCGCCACGAGGGCGGCGGCCACGTGACGAGCTTATGCGGTAGCTCGTAGATGTGCACGCGCGGGCTTGGCAGATGAGCAGCGCAGCCCTGTGGCATTTAGAAAAGTCTTTAGAAATCCACAGGGCAAGTGTCTCCTTTTGACTGTGAACGGGGAGCGGAATCCCCCTCTGCGAGCTATGACGCACGAGAGAAATATGAATGTCAGGCCTCATGGTTTCATTCTTCCTCTGCGGCGAGCGAGCATTCTCCGCGTCTGCCCTTGGAGACCCGAGACCAACCAGCAAATTTTTAAATTACGATCAGATTCACTCTTGTGTTCTCTGCGAAACTTGGTTAGCTTTGAGCTTTCTAACCGATCGGGCTTACTGCATATTCTACCCCCCTACATCCGCATCCCACGAAACTGTACAAGTGGCATCTCACACGAAAACGTCAGCGGCCACAAATCCATGCAAATCTATGCCGGAACTGAAGACTCGCCTGAGTCGCCCCCGCCAGGCCGGTCGCTGGATACACTAGATTCATCTTCCTGATCATCCGTCGTCGCCACCGACACCGACGCCGACACCACCGCAGCTGCCGAAGCTGCCGTCGTCGCCGCCGACCCTGCTTTCCTCGCCGCAGTGGCCGCTGCGACCGCCCCCGCGAAAGCCCCCGATATCCCCGCCCCCCCCGCCTCTTTCGCCATATTGGCGGCCCTCGCCCTCGCATCTCCCAACATTGCTGTAATCACCTTAGCTTTCTCCTTCTCGAAAATCTCTATCATATGGAAGATTATTTCTTGGATAGTATAATAGGCTGCATTTTGAAAGGTGTACCAAAGTGACAAGATGGATATCGCAACGCCTGCGAGGCCCGTCATAAACATCGGCACGCCAATCGTTGTCGCCTCGGCCTCCATGACGCGTCTGTTGAGATAGAAAGAGAGGCCCACGATGCTCGTGATGAGAAAGAGAAGCGGTAGTGTGTTAAGAATTATGGCGAGGGTGGAGCTGCTAACGATGAAGACGCGTGTGTGAAGCATGGTCGATGCCGGAAAGCCCAAGATTCTCGACTTGAGCGCATAGTAAAAGACAAAGACGAGCTGACACGTCAGAGGGATCGTCAACATCACGGCAACCATCGTTTCTGGTACGAGTGAGTTCCATCCCATGATTATTTGGAGCAGAATGTAGGTTGCGAAGAAGATGAGGTTGATCCGCATTACGAATTGATTGCCCATCAGTAGCATTGGGTAAAGTTCTAGATCCCTTCGCATAGAAGACTGCGTGAGTATCATGCCAAAGACCTGAAACACTGCGAATAAAGCCATGATCACGAGCGCTGTGACGGATCCATATCCTCCACTGGAAAACCTCGAAATCTCATGAGCCGCTTCCGTTTCGAGGGGCGACAGATCCGTGGAAAAAATGGTAAGCTTTGCAAATAGGTCTTGCTTTCCGAGGGCCTTATACGCCTCTTCGGAGAAGAAGATGAATTGATGAGTCGCGTCAGATAGATACTGTGCAAACCCGGCGCCACCGATATGCAGCCACGATGACAAGAAGAGAATGATTATTGTCGCCACAACAAAGAATACCATGAAGCATAATAGCTGAAACTGGGCAGCTTGGTCTTCACCACCCTCCGTGCGTAGTAATCTGGAGAGCGTGAACGTCGAGTCGAGCAGGAAGGAGATCTGGTTAGCAATAAAGCCTAGGTACAAGGCACTATTATCGCTTGACTGCATCTGCTCAGTGACATATTGTAGGCCAGATTCGACCACACAGGTCAGCATTAGCGGGTTTTGGCCGGTCGCAAGGTCGTAGCCAGCAACCTGGGAAAAGAAGGTCGCGGGGGCACGGCACACGGCTTCGCGAGCTGGAGAGCCATCCGAGTACCGTCCATCAAAAACCGTGAAACTGAAGCCAGCGATGGCCGACGGGATGGACGTGACCAAGGCCCCAATAAAAGTGAGCAACCAAGAGGGGCGCCCTATGCACTTGAGCGCGATGGAAACTATCACCAGATGGCCGCCGGCAAAGATGGCGATCCATTGTATCACCGTCCCCAACGTACTGCCCTGAAAAAAGTTCCCCAAAAAAGGCACGTATGTCCCTTTAAAGTCTGAAATGTCATACGCGGCCGGCATCGGAATGGAGCATTCACGACAAAAGTCTGGCTCATAGCCTGTGCCTTGCAAGCACAGCAGCCAAGTGTCGCACGTGAGTTTTGCGTACTGATTCAGAGTGGTCTGATCGAGAGCAGACCCCATGGACAGCACTGAGAATGCAGACAGTGCAACAGCCTTTGAGGTCGTCGGGTGAGTCACCAAAGCGTGCACGAAAAAGCCTACGAAGAGCTGGCAGACGATCGTATACCCATATTGCAGCCACCTGAGTCTATCGCCTTTCGCCTCGTGCTTTGAAACCGCTTCGGCGGCCTTCAAGCTGGCCATCTCCTTCGTTCTCTCGAAATTCTCAATCTCTGTCTTCGTGAAGGCACCAATCGAAAGGTTCCATTCGTGCACGTAAATGACGGGATGCGCCTTCGTAGCGGGGTCAACCTCCTCGTTCACAAGCTCAACGGCAACCTTATCTCCATTTACGTAGCCGGTGCGCTTTATTTTGCCACGCGCACCATCGGTACGCGGCTTGTCTGCCACGTGATTGATGATCACGTCCTCGCCCGCGAGTAAGCGGACGCGAAGGCCCGCCGTCTTCACATCAAGAAGGTGCTCGGGGAAATTCTCGACTTCCGTAACGTACAATAGGCCGTGGACGGACACGTATAGGAAGAAGACGGCCATAGCAAGAGAGACTGCGCCTAACACTAGCACATAGTAAAGGGGAGCGGCTGCGAACAGGACAGCCTTGCTTGTAAGGTTGTTCATGAAGGTCTTCGGATTGCCGATAAAGTTCCAGACCGCGGTGGCATACCAGCTGGCAGACCGCGCAGGCAGCCCGCATGCTTGCGACTGGCTGATGTACTGATTGATCATTCCCTCGGCTGCGGAGTGCGTGGATGCGAAGTCTGACAGGAGTGTTGATCCATCCGGAAAGGACGAACCAAAGTTGGTTTGCGCCGATTCTACGGTTCCGTCCCTCGGCTTAAGGTGCATATCAACTGCAATGCTGTAATTGCAGCCGTCGATGCTTTCGGTATACTTTGTTCTCCCCCCGAACGCGTCATAGAGGAACGGGAGCGTGAAGTTGGCCATCCTTTCGAAACCAGCTGTGACAACTGTCGTGCGGTTGCTTGGGTACACCTGATCGACCTTGACCAGAGTGTCAAGGAAGTACGAATGGCGCACCTCGGCAAGGCCGATGAAGCAAATGCTTGATGCACCGAGGCATGCGCTAATTGCGATTAAGATGTGCCATTGGACCGTGCGCGGAGTCGAGCCCATGTCCCGCAGGCTGCTTAGGCCGAGAGAGCGTGCGACGAAGATATTGTACAGCAGAAGAGGAGGTAGCACATAGGCGAGTACCTGCCTCACGATGCAATATAGGATATCCCCACCCTCCTTGGCTTGCTCAATGCGCGTCGCTATGCGCGCGATAAGCCCGTCTATCAGGTAAATGGATGCGCCATAGAAGCTGTTTTGAAGCCCGAGAATGGAGAGGTAGTGCAGGTACACGAAGGTTGGCATCATCCTGTTGAGAGCTTTCGATAGAGGGCCCTCGACGAAGAGAATAATTCGGATCAGCAACAAGACGCAGATTTCTATCGTGCACCCGACAGTGCCCATCGCATAGCAGACCTGCATGGCCCAAGGCGCAGCAGGCAAGATGAAAAGGCTGCCTCCAGGCACTTGACCACGAGACGGAAGCTCCGAAACTTGGAACAGAACCGTCGAGACGAGCACGACGATGGTAGCGATCAAGACTTTCGGAAAGCTCATGATAAACTTTTTCCGTGCATCGCGTTGTGCGTTTTCGTGCGCCTGCTTCTCGAGGTGCTCGTCTGCCAACCGTTTCTGTTCGCGCTCCTTTGTGGTGGGGCCGTACTCGATCCTGGCCTGCTCTGCGACTATCAACCGTTGCTCGCGTAGCTCACGCCATCTTTCCTTGCTGAGTTCATTCGCCCTTTGGTCTTTGCGGCGAGTCGATTGCAGCCTGATCTGCTGCACCTCCTGTCCGTGCAGAAAGGCATGCGCCATGTCGGTTTGCTCCCTGAATGTCTGCAGCTCGTAGCTCACCTTTCTTCTACGGGCTGGCTTGTGCTCGGTGGTAGACTGATGAACGGTAGTAGACTGATGCAAGGCAAGTCGGTTCGCGGCAGCAGTGCGAACTAAATCCGCTATGTCTCGCGGTTCGTCAGCTATGCCAAGACTCAGCGATTCCTCTTCGCGAAGTAGCTCTTCGCGCAGTTTCTGATGGACTCTGTCAATATCCTTTTGAGGCTCGCCAAGCTGGAAGTTCTCCTCGCGAGCCGTGTTGAGGCGCATGCCGGCTGAAAGGTAAACCTCGCTTCCCGTCGTCGCGATGTCGGTGATGCCGATCTCCGCCCCACGGTGGAGTACGTAGCTAGAGGAATCAGACATGGGTGCGGTCGATGGAATCGCACGATCTGTCCGAGCGTTGGTGATGCCCGCCGCACCCGAAACTAACGCCGCATCAGCGGCATCCTTACGTAGAGCCTCGGAGTCCATCGTCTTCCGCTTGAAATCAAGCGCGATTCGGCTCTGCTCTGCACCGCTGCAGCCTGCACCATCTTGGCTTGCTCTCTCTCGGAGCTTGCCCGCATGCTTGCTCCTCTTGGGCCGGAAGTCTGGCGGCCGCTCCCCCCTGAGTCGCGAGAGCAGCTGCTGCCCCATGTAGTCGAGTCGATCGGTTTCTGGGACCTCTGATCCTGCTGCGACCGATTCTTGGAGGGCAGACTCGATGTGTGGTTGTGGGATGTACAGTCGCCCCTGCGCATCGAATGTGCCCCTTTGCAACATTACTGGAGGCAACGTCTCGGCACGCGCCTCGGCCCGATCGAGCTGCTGCATGAGAGCATGCACGTGGTCAACCCTGCTCTTTGACATCGAGAGCGCCCAAGATAATTACAAGCGGGTTGCTTGTCTGGTTTGTCCCTTTTATCCTCGATGGTTGCTCCGCCTCGCTCGTGCGGCGCATCTTGCGTCCACGGAGCGCCTCGATAAAGTCGGTCCAAAAATGGAACTTGTGCGGAGTTTCACCAAATGTCAGCCTCAAATTCATTACAAATTCATTTTCTACGCAACCCCTCTACGGCCTACTCTGCCAAACACGACGACGAGGTGTCCACATTACTCCATGTCGGTTGGCCGAAGGGATGACGTCCAGGGTCTCGGGCCAGTACTCGCTCATCGAGTACAAGGACGGCCTCTGCGCTTGCTTCACGAGTGACGGCGTCGGGCTCAATGCTGGAGGTAAAGGAAAGAACGTGCGCGATGGTTTGTGAAGTGGTCGCGTCTTTGTAGGCTGCGTGGGATGAAGGCGCGGCGAACACGATGACGTCCGACTTCGGCGCGTCGGCCTGTCGGACGGGTTGGCGAGCAGCGCATCGTTCATCGATCGTGGCGACCTGCTCGTGTGGAAAGGAGTGGTACTGGCATGCGGCGCCGTGCTCGGCAAATTGCTGCACGCACATGGTGTGATGCCCCAGCGCGCCGACAAACCACTCTGATGCTCCACAGCCGCCATAAACTCGAGCATCTCGAGCGGGCGCCGTATTTGGCGAGCTTCCAGCTGGCGCATCGAATTCGCAACCAAGCGCTCCAAGCGTACGATCTCGTCCTTGAGATTGCTGATCTTTGCCCGCTCGGTGAGGAGAGAGAAGCGAGCTGCAGCTCGCTTCTCTCTGCCGCCTCGCTTCGCACGATCTGCTGCCTCTCTCGCCTCTTGCTCGCCGACACGATGTGCCGCGATTGTTGCCTTGATCGCCGCCTTCTCGGCGCGCCTCGACATTGCCCCCGTCTCGGCCATGGACTTCTCTGCCTCCTCCTGCAAATATGCGGCCCTCTCCGCAGCCTGCGGGGCTTCGCCGTGCCCGTCTAGCTGTGCCTCGAGAGTCTTCATGATCGCCACAGTCGTGAAGGCCCGCCTGAGCCTCACGCGTGCCTCGGCCGCCGACTCGGCCTCGGCCGCCGCCTCGGCCGCCACTGCTCCCATCGCCTCGGCCGCGGCCGCTGCCATCGCCACTCTCTCGGCTTCGGATGCGCTCGTCTCTCTCGCAAACGCCGCCGTGCGTGCCTGCTCTTCTAGCGTCAGAGCAGCCGTGGTTGCGGCGGTCATCGGCCCAAGTCGCCGCCGAGCAAGGGAGGAAACCTGAACGCCCAGCGGATGCGGCGGCTCGTCCACTTGAGACTCATGGGCTTGATCCTGTTCGTCGTCCTCTTGCCGCTGCGTCTCCTCCTCCTCTTGAGTCTCCTTCTCTTTGCTGGCAGCCTTCTCCTGCTCCCCCTTAAAGGCTGCCATCGCTGCCGCCCACAAGTCGCCCTCGGTTTCGGCGCTGCTCTTCCGTCGCAGGAAAGGCGGAGCCGACGTCGAGGCATCTTTCAATGCAATTTCCTCCCACATGGTGGCCTGTAAGGCTGCGTCTGCCGTCGCAACCGGATTCGCAGCCGCCCAGAGCTCTGCGCCCTGGCGATCAAGCAGTCGTCGCGCTCTGGCCAAAGTCTCATCGGCAGCAGCTGCCTGCGCCGCCGCAGCTCGCTCTGCTTCCGCTTCCTCCTCTGCCAAGGCGTCGTCCTCATCCATGGCATGTGAAAACCACGCCTCGCCCTGTGAGGCAAAGCTGCCTCTCCCGCGCGATGATGAACGGCGTTTCAACTGCGCCGAATGGGCGGCGATGGATGCGATGCGCATGTTAGTCAGCTCCTCGTACCATGCGTCGTCATCATCGTCATCGCTGTCTGTCACGACTCGAGCTCGCGGGTCGGTCATCTCGTCTTTACAAGAGGAGTGCCATGAAAAGCGTAAAAAAGGCCGTTTGAAAACCTGTGTTTGAAAATGTAGGAGCCTGCAGGTATTGGTCACTCAGCCATCAACACGTACGGTCCAGTCCATCTTGGAATTCGCTTGCTTTTCAGCCGCAACCGAAACAGACATTTTTGAGAGTCGTGCTGATCCGTGCGGAGGCTCCCATTGTGGGGGCGCGCGATGATGCAACAGCGCACTCGACAAGTCGACACCGGCGGTGCGCGCGTGGAATGGGTCTCCCTCAATGATGACAGCCCTGCTGCTGGCGCTTCTGATCCGAATCTCTCGCCAACTGTGGCGGACATCATGCGCCGCACCGTCGACGAGCTTCGTGAGATCTCCCAGGCCGGATCGGCCAACGGCTCACCTACTGGCATGGGCGCCGGTGCGGCAATCGGCGACATGTCGTACGCTGCCGTGCACGATGCCCTGCAGCAAGCAGCGCGGGCCTCGCGGCTATCGAAAGAGGCACACGCTGGCCTTTCGATGTCGCCCTCGCCATCCTCGTCGTCGACGGCCGCGGCAGGCCGCAATCTTCGCCCGCCCTCGCAGCCGGGTCGCCGCCAGAACCCAAGACCAGCAAAGCCCGGCGCTGCGGCTCTTAGCGGCCGCAACACCAGCCCTGGTGCTGCCGCCGCCGAGCCACCACCGCCCACTGCTGCCACCAGCGACGACACGCCGGCGAGCGCCAGCAGCGCTGACGCCAGCCTGCTCGAGGAAATGAGCCGCAATCCCATACACGACTGGGGCCGGCGTGGCAGTGGGTCGCCTCCCGCGCTCGGTCTGACCTCCTGCGCAGCGGCGTCGCTCGGCTATCTGTCCACGGCGGCGGCAGCGGCGGCGGCCGCGAGAGCCCCCCACAGTGCCCACCATCTGAATACGGGCGGCTTCAACCCGCAGGTGAGCGTCCCAGTCGACGCGGCCGCGAGAGCCCCCCACAGTGCCAACCATCTGAATACAGGCGGCTTCAACCCGCAGGTGAGCGTCCCACTCGACGCGCTCTCCGACACGAGCACCTCTGTAGTGAGCACGCCCGCGTGCAGCAGCGGCGCGGCAGGCACGGGCACCTTTTATCGACACTGCAGCAGCAGCCGGTATGGCGGCGGCTTGATGGCCACTGGAACGGCGGGCGCGAGCAGAGCGGCGGCCGTCGGCGGGAGCGGCACATCGAGCGGGCGCGCTTCCCCAGGCGCTTCCCCAGGCGTTAGCAGCGCCTCGCCTCCGTCTCTGCGCCGCCTCGAGTCGGGCGCTCACGTCGACTATCGCGCCAACGCCGCGCGGCTCGCGCACCGTGCGCCCTCGCCGGCCGCCGCCCCCTCGTGCACGGCCTCATGCAGCGCCTCATGTAGCGCCTCGCCGCGGGGGCCTGTGCCGATCGAGAGTCGCGCACCGTGGATGGACCCTCGCTCGCGCTATAGGCCTGCGATGCCGTACCCCATGCCGCTGCCTGCGCCGATGATGCAGCCGCCACCCATGCTTCCCCTCGCTTCCGGTGGTACGCCCGCTCCCGCGCCCGTGGGCATCCTCAAGCGCCAGCCAGGCACGCCGCCGTCGGCCACTCCCCTCGTGTCGAGCAACTCGTCGCCCGATCTCCGCGATCTCCGAGATCTCGCCGGAGATTGGGAGCAAACCCTCAACACCTCGGTTCGCTTCGCGCCGCGAGGGCTCGAGCCACTTCCGCGCTCGCCACAACGCTCGCCACAACGCTCACCACAACGCTCACCACAACGCTCGCCACCGCCGGTGGTGCCGCCGCCGCCCACGCCATCTCTGGGTTTGCGCCGCTCTGAGTCGGAAGCGTTCGCAGTCGTTCGCCGCGCAGAGAGGCTCAGCCGAGAGAGAGATGAGGCTGAGCCCGACATGACGCAGGCGCTCCTCGTGGCAGACCACGGGCTCGGCTCGACGATCGACGTGGAGCGACGGAGGCAGGCGCGGGAGCGAGCTTCCAAGTCGCTCCGTCGCTGGGTCGACTACTGCACCACGCAGCTGCGCCAGTCCGCACTGCACCTGCGCTGCGACATCCATTTCCAGGCGGTCCGGATCGCGTCGCTCTGGCAACGCTGGCGGCGTGAGGTCGCCGGCGCGAAGGATCGGCAGCGCAAGGTACTCACACAGCTCAAGGTGTCACACGGCGCCGAGATGAGCGCAGAGGCGTCCGCGGTCCTTCGTCATCGGGCGCTCTTCTGGATGCTGCAGGGGCTGCTGCCCGCGTCGATGCGTGTGCGGGCGGCCGCCCTGCGCGCCTGGGAGCGCTCGGGTGCCTCGTCGGATTCGATCGGCCATCCGCGGGGCGAAGACCTCACGCTGCAGACTCTCGCCCACCAGCTGCGCCGCAAGCTGTCTATGACCCTTGCCGACTGGCTCGGGATTGCGGTCAACATCAAGCGCCAGAAGCTACGCGGCCTCACAAGCGCACGCACGCGCAAAGCCTTTCGGCTGCTCTCGCCACGGTACACAGCCTTCATTGCGTGGCAGTCCTTTGCCGCCATGATGCGCGCGTTCCGCTCCCGCCTCGGCGCCGGCGTGGGCAGCTTTGAGCGGCATGCACTCTTGTTCGCGTTCAGCACGTGGGCCGAGCGTGTCGCGGACGGGTACGCTACGCACTGCACGTACGTCGACGCCGCGGCGCGGCTGCTCAACCTCTCGACGCGTGGCGCGTGGAGCGCGTGGCTCGAAGCGCTCGAGGCGGCGCGTCAGACGCGCGTGATGGAGAAGATGACGAGGCTCGCTTTCCTCTTCGAGATTGGCCGTGGCTGGCGCTCCTGGATGGAGACTGCCACCGCCTACGCGGCCGCGTTCGCCGCGGCACGCCAATCGCTGCGCGTGTGGACGCACGGCGCGCTACTGCTGTGCTGGCAGCGCTGGGACGGCGTCGTCAAGGCCGCCGAGACGCCACGCCAGGCGCTCCGTTGCTGGCTGAACGCGTCGCTCCTTCGGGCGTTGCACGCTTGGATCGCCGAGGCGCGTATGGTGCGCACCGTAGATGGCCCCGCACGCGCGGCACTGCTGTGCGCGCTCCATCGCGGTGTGGGCGCCGGCTTCCGCACGTGGGCGCAGCAGAGCGCACGCCACGTGGCCACGCGTCGGGCCGTGCACATGATGCTCGACGGGCACCGGCTGACCGCCCTGCAGCGGCTTCGCGAGTACACCCAGGCGCGCATGGAGACGGAGCTCGGGCTCATTTCACGCACGCAGGGCGTCGTGCGCCTGCGCCTGCGCCTCGCTCTGAGCCAGTGGGTCGCGATGCACGCGCTCGTGCTCGAGGCTCTCATGCTGCGTCGCGCCTTCGGCCAGTTTGTGCAGATGGCGCTGGCGACGGCGTGGCGCACGTGGGCAGAGGCGTGGGAGAGACGCGTCGAGCGCCTCGAGATGCTCAGCCACGCGGCCGGCCGTCTGCGCATGCAAGAGGTGGCGCGAGGATGGCTCCAGTGGCTCGAGGTGGCGATCTTGCGACGCGAATCGATCGCGGTCATGTCCCAGGCCGCGCGCCGGCTCGCCAACTTCGAGTTAGTTCGCGCTTGGAATGAGCTCGTGGACTTTTCGGTGGTGAGCCGCGAGGTCAAACGCAAGCTCGCGGCGGCTATCACGCGCATGCGTACGCTCGAGCTGGGCAATGCGTGGAACGAGATGAAGGAGGTGCTCGGCGTGCAGAGGCAGCAAAAGGCCGACCGTCGGCGTGTGCTCGGTGCGTTTGCCCATCTGCAGCTGCGCCGGGCATGGAACTCGCTCACGGAGACCACAACGGCGCTCAAGGCGAGCGCCGAGTCGATGCGCCGCGTCACGTGCGTGCTGCTCCATCGCGACCTCTCGCGTGGATGGGCAACTCTGGTCGCAGTGCTCAAGGCGAACAAGGCGAGCGTCGACTCGATGCGCCACGTCATCCAGGTCCTGCTTGCGAAAGACCTGTACAGGGCCTGGTCCACGCTCGTCGCAGTGCTCGAGGCGGAGCGTAAGAATTTGGCGGCCCTGCGCACGGTGGTGATGGCACTGCGCCACCGTGGCATCTTCCGCTCGTTCCACAGCCTCGCGAGCCACGCCAGCGCGTCCATCGCGCGCCACGACAACGCGCGCATGCTGTTGCACCGCCTCGTACACGCCAAGGTGCTCCACTCTGATTGTCGCTGATGGCCACTGATTGCCTCGTCCACGCCAAGGTGTTCCAGGCCTTCACAATGAGTGCCACTGAGTGCCACTGATTGCCGCTGAGCTGCGACCTTCGTGACGCTCTTCACACCTTCGTGACGCTCTTCACACCTTCGTGACGCTCTTCACACCTTCGTGACGCTCTTCACAGGTGCTCCAGGCCTTCACATCGTGGGCGGGCGGCTCGAAGCAGAGCTTGCACGCCGCGAGCTGCGGTCGGAACGCGCTGCAGCGGCTGCTTTCACAGCAACTGCTCGGTGGTTGGACGCTGTGGAAGGTGAACGTGACGATGCGCGCACGCGCGCTCGCCCTAGTGCGCCGCGTGCTCAACCGCGGCCTATGGCATGCATTCACCCGCTGGCACGAAACCGCCTCCAGGCTGGTGGAGACGCTCGGGGCGCTCGAGCTCGTGGTGCGCAAGCTGCGCCACGTCGACCTCTCCCGCGGCTGGCTCACGTTCACCAGCTTTGCTCGTGAGCATGCGGCCGCCATCGACGCCGTCCGGCATGCCTTCCGTACCATGTTCTGCCTGCGGACTTCGAAAGCCCTCCGTCACTGGGCAAGCGTCGTGGAGCGCGCGCACCAGCGCCAGGCCATCAAGGACGCCTTGCTACGAATCGGAGGCGTGAAGCTCTGCATTGGGTGGCGCTGCTGGCGCCTGGCCCTCATGGTGCACCGCCGCCTCTTTTCCGCCTTCGATCGGTGGGCCGGGCGCTTGGAGGGGCACGCGGAGCGCTCAGCACGGCGCCAGCAGCTGCGCGAGAAGGCCTTCCAACGGCTGCGCTCGATCGAGCTCTCGAAAGCGTGGGAGACGTGGTACACGTATGTCGACGCGCACCTTTGGGCCATGGACCGCGCACTCACCGTGCTCAAGAAGCTCCAGAACCAGGGCCTCGCGCGTGGCTGGCAGTCATGGTGTACGTATGCGGACCAGCGTGCGCGCGCTATCGGCCTCATCAGCCGTATCGTGCATGGCCAAAAGGGGGCCGCGTGGCGCACGTGGGCCGATTGGTGGGAGACGCGCGTCGAGCGCCTCGAGATGCTCAGCCATGCGGTCGGCCGTCTGCGCATGCAAGAGGTGGCCGCGGCGTGGAACACGTGGCGCAAGGGCGCGAGTGCCCAGCGCGACGCGCGCACGGTGGCACGTCGCGTGCTCGCGCGCTTGTCGAAGCTGAGCCTCGCCAAGGGCTGGACGACCTACTGCGCCTACGTGGAGGGGGTGGTGCTGCGGCTGTGCGCCATGGAGGCGGTGTTGCGCCGCCTGCGCAACCAGCATAGCTCGCGCGCGCTGCTCGCGTGGCGCGCGAATGCCAAGGAGCTCGGGGGCGCTCGCGCGACGGCGCGAGGGGCCCTCAACCGGTGGCTCCAGAAGCACATGTACCGGGGCCTCCTCGCGTGGCGCTCGTCGTGCGTGCGCGTGCGCTACAACAAGCTCGCCTTCCGCCGCTGGGTGCGCCACACGCGTGTGCGCGCCTCGGAGCTCGCGGCCGGGCTGAGCGTCTTCGAGAAGAGCGTGCGCCGGCTGCGCATGTGGCACGTGGCCAAGGGATGGTCGAGATTCGTCGAGATCGTCACGCTTCAGTTGAGGCTCGTTCGCGCGCTCAAGCGTCTGCGCAACGTAGAGCTCGCGCGCTGTGTCGGCACTTGGCGCTACAATGCTCTTGACAACGTCGAGCAGGCCTCTGCGTATGAGCTCGCGTTTCGTCGGTTACGTCACCTCGAGCTCTCCAAGGGGTTCGTCAGCTGGGCCACCTACGCCGAGGCCGCCTCGGTGCAGTACCAGCTGCTGCAGGACTCGGTGCACCAGATGCGCGCGGCCCTCTTTGGCGGCGTCGTGGCGAAATGGCGCGAGCTGGCCGCGACGAGGAAGACGCTTCGACTGATGGCGAAGCGCTTCGACGCGTCGTATCGGCTCAAGGCGTTCGCGTGGGGCGCGTGGCTCGAGGTGGTGGACGCGCGTCACGAGGCGCGCGAACGGATGGTCGGCGTGCTCAACAGCCTGGCCATGGTGAAGGTGGGTGCGGCGCTGCGCACGTGGTCGGCCAACTGCGAGGAGCGTCAGCGGGCGCTCGACGCGCTGCGCACGTCCGCGATGCGCCTGTTCCATCACAAGATGAGCCGCGCGTTCCAGGGGTGGATGGAGCTCCTCGGCGCGCGTGTGGCGCTCAAGATGGCGGCGCGCGGCTTCACGCACGGCAAGCTGCTCAAGGCCTGGCACCAGTGGACCGAGATCAGCCAGATGCTCCGATGGGTGACGTCGATCCTCAACCATCTCTTCTTCTTTGGCGTGAGCAAGGCCCTCCGACAGTGGAACCACTATCTCGAGCAGCGGCGCAATAAGCTGCGCCGGATGCGAGCCGCGTGGGACCACGCGGCGGTCGCTGCCCTCGAGCATTGGCACCGCCACACCAACTCGATGAAGATAGCACGCCGAGTCGGGCAACGGATGCTCTCCCGGACGACCGCGCGAGCGCTGCGCACCTGGCGCGAGTTTGCCGGCCTGCGCAACGCGGCGCGTGCGATCGTCTCTCGCGTCCGATGCAACGTCGCCTTGCGCGCGCTGCGCACCTGGCGCGACTTTGCCGACGAGTGCGATGCGGCGTACGTGACCCTGTCGCGAGTCTTCAGCCACGTGATCGTGCGTGCCCTGCGCACGTGGCGCGAGTTCGTGGCCGAGCGCGAGGAGTACCGTGTGGCGATGGCGCGTATGCTTGGCCACGTCGCCTTCTGCGCGCTACGCACCTGGAAAGACTTTGCTTCCGAACGCGCCGAGGCCCTGCGTCGCGTCACTCGGGCTCTGGGCGCGTTCATGGGGAAGATCACGTTCAAAGCGTACGGCGCGTGGCGTGCGGCCGTGCTTCAAGCGAAGGAGGAGCGAGCAGCCGAGAGGGTGCGCCAGGCAGAGATGGCGCGTGCCCTGGCGCAGGCCGCGCTTGAAAAGGAGCGCGAGGAGGCGTTGAGAGCGTTCGAAGAGGCAGAGCGGGAGCGGCAACGCGTGCTCAAGGAGAAGATGGACGAGGCGGCGGAAGCGCGGCGCAAGGCGCACGAGGAGGCCGTCGCCGCCACGCAAGCGGCGATGCCTTCGTCGGAGTTCGGCTCGGCCTCATCACGTCTCGTTTCCTTTGGAGAAGGGACGTCGAATCGCGTTGTGATTCTATCCGCGCGCCCGCGCACCGTCATGGCGCGCTATGGCAAGGACCTTGGCGATGCAGACGCCGCCGTCGACTTCGCCTTTGCGCGCACCGGCGGCAGCCGGCCTCTCCGCGGCATCACCATCCCCCGGCCGCGCGGCCGCGCCGTCTCGCCACCGCAGCACGCGTGGAACTCGCACGGTGCCGAGCTCGCGCAGGACGAGATCAACCGGAGGCGCGTGTGGGCGCAGACGGCGGCGGTCGAGCGCCACGTGGCCGCGCTGCGCTCGGGCGAGCTGCCCTATGATCCTGATTTGGTACGCCCGATGCCGTTTGGCTCGGGACGGCACTCGGCGGCGCGCGAGGAGGCTCGATTCTACTCCACCTCCGGACGCTCGGTCGCCAGCGAGCGCGAGGCCGCTCTGCAGCAGCAGATGGATGATTACTTTGCATCGGGCTCACGGCGCGCCTCGGCGCCGTCGCGCTCGACACGGCGCGCCTTTTCGTTCGAGACGGCGGCCTCACGGCGGCGATCCGCTCTCAAGGCCTCCACCACGGCATATGAGCATGCCTTCCCCGTGGCCGAGGTGGAACAGCCCGAGCAGCCTGTCGGCTTCGTCAGGGAGCGGGAGATGATCCCACTCCGAGCGGTTGAACAACCCATGTTCACACCGTCGAACTCGTATACGTCGCCGCCGGCGGACACGGTCGCCGACTACGGACACGCCATCATCTTCCACGTGCCGCGTCCGGCGGATCCCAAAGCCGCCACCGCCACTGGCGCCACCGCCCCCACCGCCACCACGCCGGCACCGCCACGCCCGACGCCCGCAGCGCCCGCGTCGGCCTCCACCGCGCCCGTGTCCGCGTCGATGTCCGCGTCACTCTCCACACCGCGCCAACCGCCACGGACGATTGCGCTGCCGGGCGGCGGGCACGTGGACATCCATGAGTCGGCGGATGGCGCGATCCAGCTCTCGGTGCGCTCGTCGCCCCCGAGCTTAGAGGCGACGAGTTCTCGGCGGGCCGCGTTTAATCTTTGAGGCAAAGGCAAGGGGAAAGGAAGGGCACGGGCGGTGCGAAGATGTGCATGTCGAATGTGCATGTTGTTACAAACGTGGTGCTCGCATGGATGCTGACGTGCCGGCTGCATGTCGCTGTCGGCTCCTTTTATTGAGCCTGTATACTCTTTTGTGTCCCCTGATCGCGTACTTGTGTGTTGCCCGGACGGGAAGCAGAGGCCGGGCCGGAGCCGCCCTCGCCTCCGGCTCCGCTGAGACGAGAGACGCGGAGAGTAGACGGAGCGTGGCGCGCGGCGCGGTTTGCGGAGCCGGGGCGCGCGGCGCGGAGCGTCCGCCGACGGCGACGCGTCCCGGCCGCAATGCGCAAACGACGTCGAATGCACGACTTCCTGACGTGAGGTAGGAACTGTCATCAGGGTGAAACTGAATAATGGATTTTTGTTAGATCTTCTCCTGCCACCTTGAGCTCCATGCTGCTCAGAGCAGCGCGCAACCAGGCGCGCCTCCAGGCCTTTCTCTGCGCTTCGCCGTGCTCTGGCCCTTCGCGCTTCGGCAGTGTTGACCGGACTTACGCCCGGCTTAGAGAGGCGTGCTGCGCCTCGGCGCCTGCGTTTTGAGCAGAGGGGGCAATTTGGGCAACGGATAGTAGTGGTCGGGCTTGCGGAAGCCCGAGCGGCTCTGCTCGCTCCAGCTTGGCTTCAGCTGCGGCGGCAGCTTGAGCAGCTCGACACGGAGGCTCCGGCAGCCCGCGCAGTCCATCTTGATGAGCTTGATGAGCGGCGTGAGATCAGGTACGGTCGCGAGCTTGGCACACCAGCTTACGTCCAGAAACTCAAGCGCGAGCAGCGACGAAACACTCGGCGGCAGCGCTTCAAGATTCTCGCACATGTTGAGATTGAGGCAGCGAAGCATAGTGAGCGGGAAGAGGTCGGGCAGCGCGATAAGTTGCGTGCTATAGATTAGGCTCAGCTCGACAATGGTTGGGGGGGCGCTCGCAATCACTTCATGCAAATTTGGTTGCGTCGCCATATCGATTTCTGGCAGGTAGAGCACGATGCGCATCGGTCGCAGCGATTCCGGGGTTGCCCCAATCGCCTTGATCTCGAGCAGCTTGTTTTCAAAGGCCTTTTTAACTCCGGTCGCCATCACCCCCTGGAGCTCCTCCTCCGGCTTCGGCGGCGGAGGTGGCGGAGGTGGCTCGGGCGGAGGTGCCTTGGGCGCCATCGAAGGCTCCGCACCGTCCACGGTCGAGAAGAGACGAAGAGGGGTTTGGGAGGGTTGTAACCGCCGCCTATGAATTTCATAGATGGCGTCGTGCTTTCGCGGACACACCGCGCGCGCTCTCAATTCCGTCTCAAAGGACGGCTCCGCTACCTCCGGTCAACACAAGTACTCAGTACTCGCATTCGTGGGCTACAATTGCTAGTGAGGTGAGAGGTCGTGCTCTCCCAGCACGGAGGCAGCAGGGTGATCCCTCCCTCCCCGCTCGGCGATCGCTGCCCGATGCTGCGGGGCGGATTCCTGCCCTTTTCCCCCACCCGGTCTGCTCAGCTCGGCTCGACCGCGCTGGCCGGTGCTTGCCGGCTCACTTGACCTCGCACATTTGCAGCCGGCGCCGCGGCGCCTCCGCCTTCGCGGTGGCGGCGAGCGCTTTGTCGATGGACAAGCGTGCCGCCGCGACGAGCGCCTCGGCGGCCGTGATGAGGGCGCCCGCCTCCCCATTGGGCGCGCACTCTCCATTGGCGGCGGCGGCGGCGGAGGAGGAGGAGGAGGGGGAGGAGGAGGGGGGCACGACACGAGCACTCACCGCACATTCATCCACGTAAGTAGCCTCCGCCGGCGAGCGCACCGTGCCCACCTGGAGCCCATAGAAACGAGAGGCGGCCTGGTGCATCATGCGAAGGGTTGGGTTGGCAGTCGGCGGCAGCTCGCACACGGGCACGCCCGCCACCGCGCGCTGCACCGCGCTCATCATTGGCGGCGGCGCCGCGCCCTTCGTACGATGCCGCACTGCGGTGGCGGCAGCGCGGCGTCTGCGCGGCTTCGAGCGGCCGCGTTGGGGAGGCACATCGGTGAGCCCGGCGGCTGTACCCTCCGAGGCAGCGCCGCCCATAACCACCTGCCAACGGCTTCCAGCGACCGCCGCCGTGTCGACCATCTGCCATCCATCTTCGTCGGCTGCCTCGGTGCTGCTGTCGCTCTCATCGTCGCCGGGCGCCATGCTGGGCGCCAGCGCGAGGTCCAGCGCCATGCTGGGCGCGTGCGCCGCAGCAGGCGAAGCCACCGTGGGCAGCGCCATGCTGGGCGCGTGCGCCGCAGCAGGCGAAGCCACCGTGGGCAGCGCCATGCTGGGCGCGTGCGCCGCAGCAGGCGAAGCCACCGTGGGCAGCGCGGGCGGCAGCGCGGCAGAGGATGTGGCGGGCGGTAGAGCGCCGGCCGACTGGAGGATCACCCTGGCGGCCGTGCGCAAGTGCTGCCGCAGCCGTCGCTCCGCCTCCTGCAGCTCGATGGTCTCGGCGAACTCTATCAATACCGCCCGGTCAACTCGGCTCAGCCGTGTCAGCCGTGTGACGGCCGCCGACGTTGAGGAGGTGATGGCAACGGCGGTTGGGCGCGAGCGCGGCGGCGTCGAGTGGCGTGCGGCCTCGATTGCCGCCTCGGCCTCCGCGAATCCGTTCTGGTTGATGATTCCGAACCGTGCGCCGGGCTGGAAATAGGGTCGCTCGGCGCCCTGGTCCTCGTCGCTATCGGGGTGGGGCATTGCGACGACGCTCTCCCAGAAATTATCACGTGCCCACCGCCGGAGGCGCCGCCCTCCCATACGATGGGCAAGGCGCGGGAGGTCGCTCTCCTCCTCGACCTCCTTGCGGCGTGAGCGCACCGGAAGATGCGATGCGAAGACCGTTCGTCCAGGGGATACGTGCCGGCCCGGAGAGGCCTGGCGTCCCGGAGAGACATACCGGCCCGGTGACGTGCGAGCCGGCGCGATCGCGGGCGAAAAGGCGACGTTGAACGACTGCATTGGCCGCGGCAAAAGGCCTTGACGAGCGGAGAAATATCACCTCCTTCCGCCTTTGGGAAGGTGTGAACGGACTGTGTTTTGGGGTGGGGAGAAAAACCAAATCTGATTCCAAGGGAATCCGAACGCCCTCATGAGTACGAACCCCGAAGCCTCTTGAGCGTCTGCTCGTACGTGAGGAAGTACACGACCGACCAGGCAACTTTGCGTGTGGCGACTGTGATCGAGAAGGCTCGCGCAAGCGCCAATCCGCGTGAGAGAGTGGGCGAGACTGTGCAAGCATTGTGCAGGCTGGAGTGCGTGTCAGCCAAAGGCACGTCCAGGCGCGCGCCTCCGCGTTGTGCATGCACGTACTCGGAACGAAGCCCTTGTACAGCGACGCGACGCCTTCGATCGCAGGCATGCGCATGAAGCAGTCTACGACGCCCGCATACTGCACAACACCCTCAGTGGGCACGCCGCCCGCCTGCGCCATAAGGCGGGTCTTTACCACATCTACTGGGGTCGAGAAGATGGCCGAGACAGTGCCTGCGATGCCGGAGGCACCGAAATGGCCGAGTGGGCCGTCGGGAACGCCCGCAGCGATGAGTCGCGTCTTAGCCTCGTCATAGCATCCTATCTCGCACGCGTTGCCGATGAAGCAGCGCGCGACATTCGGCTGGCAGCCGCTCCAGAAGCCCCGGAGACCTGCGCCGCTGTATACGTTGCTCAGTACCGTCGACACTTTGGGCGTCGACAGTCCTCTGTGTGCCTGCATCTGAGTCTTGATCTGCCGAGACGTAAAGGTGACACGAGCGCAGGGGTCAGGATGCCACACTTCACTCCTCAATCAAGGAGGAAGCGCGGTGAGGAGACGCCGTTGGCATGCCAATGGTGCGCACCACTTCCGTCGGGTTCATCATGATGATGCTCAGGGCACCCGCCGTGCCACCAGCGAGCACTCTCTTGATGAATGGAATCTCCTCCCTGGGCACATCACCAGCGATCGCGTTGCGCACAGGCTCATACAAGACGAAGGACATGCCGGTGTACGTAACCTGCCGCAGCAGCGCGGGCTGAAAGCCGCGCCATAAGGCCGCGGCACCGTCATCCCGACCTATTCGGTGCATGGCCTGAAACAGCCCTGTGTACCGTATCGGCTGCGAGGCGCCCGAGCATTGAAGCTGCAGTCGGACTTTTGCAGCATCAATCGGGAGAGTGAGCATCTCAGCGACCCCGGCACCGATGCCTGCGGCAATAAATCGCTGCATCGCACTCGTGCTGACTTTATCGGCCTCGCCGGACGCCATCTCGTCCGTTCACACGATCAAACGCTCCGGACGCCATTTCGTCCGTTCACACGGACATGTGTGTGTGTGAATGTGAATGTGTGTCTGTGTGACTTCTAACACGGACAGGCGCCGACTGGGTTTTGCGCTCGATGAATCTTGGAAATATGAAAAGTGTCGAATTATAACCAATGAGCAATGTCCCTATCGTATGAAATAAGCTGTGCGCCTGTGATGCTGTGAAAATAAAGGCTCCGAGTGTCTAGATTACCAACATCCAACAACTCTCTAGGTATGCCAACATTCTCACCGCGTAGCCATCGGCAGCAGCAGCCCCCCGACGGACCTGCTCCAGATTTCACCACGTTGCCCGAGCTGCCGGGACTCGTGGTACAATAGAGCGCGCATACGCGACGCGGACTGTGCTGATGGCGGGATCCGCGGCCCGCCTGGATTTCCGAACGGATTCCGGGGTGTGCCTATGGAGGGGGAAATCGACGCCCCTGTTGGTGCAAAGTGAGGCGTCGACGCCGCACGCGACAGCTGCGCTGCCATAGTTGCGCGCGAGAGCACACGGCCGAGCAAGGCCCCCCCGAGAGTAATCTCACCAAACTGGTCGAGCTTGCGACGTGCCAAGACCTCAGCACGGGCCAGCTCGTCCGGTTCGCGCATCTCCAATGCCTTGGCAGAGCTGGAGGCCAGCGTCCACGCCTGCATCCTGTGCATCTCGGCCATCCTGGCGCCCATCTCGGCTTCCATGGCTGCCAGTGTAGAGTCGTGCATCTGCTCGTCTTCCTCGATCTTCCTCTGCAAATCTTGCACTTGCACCATTGCCGCCTCGTGAAGCTCTTGCAGCTCCTCAAGCATTTGCGAGTAGCGATTGGCTCGCAGCGTCTGCTCGCGCACCTTGACCGTCAACGCGGCTTTTTCCTCGGACAGTTTGTAGTTCTGAGCCTGATTTGCTTCCTCAGTCGCCTGGGCTGATGCTAACGCTCGACGCACGCTCGAGTCCATTTCGTTGAGCCGCTCGATGGCAGTGTTGCATTCGCGGCTGAACTCATCGCGCTGCGACTTCATCTTGGCCTCGATCTCCCTGACCGTCAGCGCGTGGCCTTCCGCTCCCAGCAGCATACGAGCGTGCGTTGCATGCTCACGCTCCAGCGATTCTCGCCATCGGGCGAGGAGGCGCTTGCCCTCTTGATTGTGGAACTCGTCTGCGTAGCGCAGGTCCTCTCGGAGTGCGGCCAGCTCCGCCTCGTGGACCATCTGAAGTGTGTCGTAAGTGTTCGCGCCCTCGTCAACGACGTCCAGTTTCTCACGGGTTAGCCCGCTGCAGTGGTTCCAAAACTCCACCTCCAAGGCATCGGTGGTGCTCATCAGCGTCTCCATCACCTTGTTTGTTGCGGCGACAAGGCCACGAGCAGTAGCCCGATCGTCCGAATTTTTGAACAGCTTCTCGAGGAGGGCACGCTGCTCGAAGAGCGTCCGATGCCCCTCTGTCCGTGCGAGCCGGGAGGCTTCGAGCGCGCGGTCGAAGTACGCCTGCACGCGTCGCGTTCGCGGAGCTTGCCGGTCCTCAGATGGAGTCATGACCTTGAAGTCGGCGTTGGCACTAGCCTCTCGCTTACCAACGCGCTGCATCTGCGGAAGTGCCTCGTCCCTTTAGCGTAGGGGTCCGGCCATCATCTTCGTTGTTCTGACGGTTTCAGTTGACAAGATTCAATTCTCAAGTCACGCAAAGGGGGAGGAATAGGGCTTATCTTGGGGAGGAATAGGCTTATCTTGGGTACGGCCCCCGACAACCGAGCCGCACTCCTGCACAGCCGGACCGCGGACGATCTCGTGCTGGCCGGGTCCCGCTCCCGGACGCGGCACCCGGTGCGTGCTGCGTCGCACCGCCGTTGTGGGGTGTGGCCCCGGCGGCCCCCCGGCGCGTTCGGGTGCAGACCAGCCCTTCCGGCGTGGTCCCACCGCCCCGGTTCCGGGACCAAGTCCGGCGACCGGCCCCCCACCGCGCACCGGGACCGGCGCGGCGAGGGATCGGTTATCCGTTATGAACTTTGCTAGTCGTTTATTTGGCGGACAATACCGGAGAGTCTCAGCGAATCCAATGGGAACTACCCGGATATAAACAGACTTCTGTCTTCTCGAACGACCCGGAGGAAGATAGGGCAAGATCAGCTGCGACAGATTTTCTGAGATTCACCGTGCGCCGGGCCCGGGGTCGAGGAGCGAGATCGAGAGAGGAACAGCTCGATTGCACGTGCGCGGCCGATTCAGCTATCACCGCGCTTGACGCCCCCCCACACCAGCAATCGGCTGCAAGCTCACGTTGCTCGTCGAGCGCACTTGGCCGAGGGGGCGCGAGCTGCCACTACTGCCCAGGGGGCCGAGGGTCGGCATCGAGCCGTGCGACGCCGAGCCGCCGAGGCCGCTCGGCGCGGGCGGCAGCCCGCGTGGCTGCGCGAGCGGCGCAGGCGGCGGGCCTTTGGCCGGCGCGAGGTTCGCCGAGGCGAGGGCGAGGTGCTTGAGGTGTTGGATCTGTCGACGCTCTTGCTCGAGCTGCTCAAGGCGGCGCGTGATGTCCTCAATCTCCCGGCGCGGCTCGTGCAGCTGATCGTCGGAGCTCCCGTACTGGTCCGCGCCGGCACGGCCGTAAAAGGCAGCGGCGCTCTCCTCGCCGTAGCTGGGCGCGGCCTCGGTCAGCCCGGGCAGCTTTGGCAGCGTCTCTGCCGCAAAGGCCCGCGACGACGCCTTATCCTGACTGATCCGCGTCACGTGATCGAAGATCTCGCGTCCACCCCCAGAACGGAAGATGTTCGGCTCCGAACGGTTCGTACGCAAATCGGACGGTGCGGACCGATTCCGTCCCACGGGCTTCGCTGGGTCAACCCGGCTAGCCTGGCCCTGCAGCTGCGAGTTCGAGTTTGACGGCGTCAAGCCGCCGCGCGCATTGAAGCTCAGGGGTGGCGGCGGCGTGCCACTCGCGTGCCCGCGACGGCGCTGGAGCCACTCATCGATCGTGGCGTCGCGCTGCGCCCTGTCGAGCAGCTTGGCCGACGTGCGCGCGCGCGTGTCGTTCATTTTGTCCACCTTTGCGGGGTCGATGCCACGCGCAGCCTCGCGCTCCTCCTCGGCAATGCGATCCATTTGAGCCTGCACGCCCGAAAGGACCTGATCCATGAGCTCGGAGCGGAGGGAGGCGCGCCCGTACTTCATCTTCTCCATGCCCGTCGAGGGCGCGAGGTCCTTGTCGTGGTGCGACGTGAGCGACAGCGGCGCCTCGATCGTCGGCGCTTGGACGCCCACGCGCCCGCGCCGCGCTCTGCTCCCGCTCCCGTGAGCCGCCGCTTCGGGAACGCTTGCGGGCGCGCTCACAGGCTCACTCGCGGGCGCGCCTGCGGCGAGTGCCGCGCTCGCCGGCCGGCTCCCGGTGGCGGGCATCGGCGAGAGCGGCGCCTCTGAGCCGTCGGCTGTCTGTGCTTCGGTCTCGTCCTCGTCATAATCGACAGGCGGCAAGGCGGCCGCGGCGGCGATCGTCTTGCCGACGAGTCGCACGACGAGGGCTTCGACGAGGGCCAGATGCTCGAGCAGGCTGGCCGGCGTGATGAGCACCTCGGTCCCGCCCTCATGCTTCTCGAGCTGCGCCGCCAGCAGCGGTATACTGAGGAACGCCTCCGTCAGCTGAGCGCACATCTGCGTCAGCAAGGCACCCTTTTCAGCCGTCTGGCGCTCGAGATCTGCCGAGCTGTTGGACGTGCCCATCGTGATGGCATTGCGTGAGATCGCGAGCATGCGCCATTTGTGCAGGCCCTCCTCCGCGACCTCCGTCTCCTTTTTGATCCGCGCCACCTCCGCGTTCAGAGTGTCCACTTCGTCCTCGAGCTCTCCCTGCTTTCCCCACAGAGAGAGTACCTTCGAGCCCGTCGCGCGATACGCATCCACGAGCTCGCCGAGTGACGAAACCTTGAGCGTGTCGTAGACGCGGTCGAGCGAGTGCTGGATCTCGAGCCGGTGGTTGCGCACGTTCGTAAACCGCTCGAGCTCGCCCGCGCGCTCCTCCTCCGCCTGGCGTGCGAGCACGAGCGCCGCCTGCACCTCGGCCTTGGCCTCGTCGACGCGCGCGTCGCGCTGCCGGCACTCGTCGTCGAGCTCCTCCATCTGAAGATCGCAATCATCCATCTGGATGGCCAGCTGGCGGACCTCCTCCTGCGCGCGCCGCTTCAGCTCGCCCAGCTTGAGCACGATCGTCTCCTTCTCGGCGTATGCGCGCTGCGCGGAGGCGATCAGCATGCTGATCTCCGCCTGCGCATTCGAGACCAGCTCGCCGCCCTCCTTAACGGCGGAGTGGTGGTAGAGGCGCGCGCGCCGGCGGTGATCTATGTCCGTCTTGAGCTCGCGATTTGCCGCGAGCTTCTCGCCGAGCAGCTTCTGCCTTTTGTTGATCTGATCGCGCAGGATCTCCTTGCGGCGCATCGCGCGCCGCATCACGGCCTGCGCCGTCTCCTGTCCGACCAGCTCGACCGGCGGCGGCCCCTTGAGCGTGTTGACGTTAACGCGGTTGGCGCGCTCGCCCGTCGTCTTGCACTTCTTCCGCAGATCGCGATCCTGCTCCTCAAGCTGTGAGCGCAGCTGGCTCATCTCATGCTCGCGCTGCACGACCTGAGCGCGGAAGAGGTCGAGCCGCTTGGCGAGCTCGACGACCCGCTGCGCGTCCCCACTCTGCTGGCGCTTCTGCTCAGGCCGTAGGCTCGACGAGCTGGACGCGGCGGCCGCTTTCATGGCGAGCAAAAGAACTCTTTCTGAACCGCTCGTGATGAGGTTCCCAATCCGCTTTTTCAACTTCACCCCACATTGCAGCTTCCGGCCTGAAACATATACTTGTAATATAAGTCTCGCGCGTCTCCAATCGCAGAGGCACGTGATGTCTTATCCGCGCAGGAAACTTTCTGTGAATGTGAACCGCGCGTCCACATGCCAGACTCACATTAGAGGCGGCTTGCGAACCTTGTGCCGCTCCCGTGCCAACCATGAGCAACCGCGGGCTGAAGAAGTACAACTTTTTCAAGCACATCCAAGAAGACCTGGTAGAAAGCACGACGGCGGGCACCATCATCTCACTGATCGGCACCGTCGTCATGATCACACTCTTCATCTTCGAGCTGAACGCCTACTTCCAACTCAGCTCGAAGACGACGCTCGTGGTCGACGAGCTCCTGGACGACGTGCTGCGCGCCAACTTCAACGTCACGCTTCACCAGGTGCCGTGCGAATACCTGAGCGTCGACGTCTCCGACATGACCGGCTCGCAGCGACACAACGTCTCCAAGGACATCCTCAAGTGGCGCCTCGACTCCCAGCAGCGCGTGCTCGAGTCGACGGCCGCCGTCGCCGCGAAGACGGTCTCCGAGGGCCCGCAGCAGCATGAGACCCACGGCGGCGCCTTCGACGTCTTCGACCCAGACGAGTACGAGCCGCCGGACACCAACCTGAGCCAAGCGCTCACCTCCGAGACATTCAACGGCTTCCTCAAGGCGCACGAGCTGACGGTGGTCAACTTCTTCGCGCCCTGGTGCATCTGGTGCCGCCGCTTCGAGCCCGTCTACCTCGAGGCGGCCTCCCAAGTCCCCAAGCTCCAATTCCATGGGCATGCCCGGCTCGCGCAGGTGGATTGCGTCGCCAATCAAGCCTTCTGCGCACAGAACCTCATCCGCGCCTACCCGACGGTGCGCATGTACAAGGATGGCGATCCGGTCAACTTTGAACTCTTCACGGGCATGCGCACCGTGCCGGCCGTCATCGGCTTCATTCAGCAGCAGATGGACCAGTACAAGGTCTCCCACCGCGTGAAGCACAAGGAAGGCCAGGCGCGCTTCGTGGTGAAGCACGGCGCACTCTCGGCCGGCTCCGATCTGTACCGCGCGCGCATGGATGCCGAAGAGGCGCAGGTCTACTGCGGCACGAATGTCGCGTGTGCCGGCTTCACTTGGCAATCGAAGCCGCCGCATCCGGTCAAGGAGGGTCAGCTCGTGGCTGGACCGGAGGAAGCGCCATTGGTCTACTTCAAGGGCAATATTGACGTGCAGCAGGCGCATTCGAGCTTGAACACGGATGATGCGTGGACGGCGTACATCAAGCTGACGAACGCGACGCACGCGGCCTCCGCTTCGGGCAGCCTCGCGCACGGCCCTGAGGGCTGCCGCATCGCTGGTCATCTGAACGTGCGCAAGGTACCCGGGTCCCTCAAGCTGCGGCTTCATTCCACCGAGCATGACCATGTGGTGCATATGATCAATACGAGCCACACCGTGGACGCGCTCTGGTTTGGCGAGCCGATCTCGCACTCGCAGAGGACGCTGCTGCCCTTGGAAGATCAGCTCGAGCTGCTCTCGCCAACGTCACATCGGCTCGACGGGCTGCCTTTCATCTCGGCTGAGGCGGGCCACTCGCACGTCCACTACCTCAAGGTGGTGACCAAGGTGATCAAGCACCCGCGGCACGGCTCGCTCGACACGCTCGCGTACAAGTACACGGTGCACTCGAACCGGTACGAGGAACCCAATGACGGCGAGCCCGAGATTGCGTTCAAGTACGATCTCTCGCCGATCTCGATCGTCGTCGAGCAGGAGCGCGTGCCGGCGTACAAGTTCATCACCTCGAGCTGCGCGATCATCGGCGGCGTCTTCACGGTCATCGGCCTGCTCGAGAATGTCATCCACCACACCGCGAGCGCCATCACCAAGAAGACGATTTGATCAGGCCCGCGCCGATTTTGGCTGTCGACGAAGCCGTAGCAAGGAAGAGCATCATACAACGCGGATAGTCGACACTGATCACGGCGACTCGAGAGCAAACAGTCAGCAGTACATGGCGAGGTGCGCGTGCCCGCGCGGGTGATACGTGCGCCGCGTGCCGAGGAGTGAGCATTGTGCATGATACAGTTGACTGTTGTACGGAGTCATGACGGAGCGTCAGCGCCGGAATGCCGGTACGTGGCTGTAGGGGTGTAGGGACCCGACCCACGCGACGGCGGTCAACCCCGACTGATGCGGGGATGCGCGCGCAGGCCGAAGGATCCCCGCGTGCCGTCGCGCCGCGCTCGCGAGTTGGCGTATTTACAACGTGTTGCGTACCGCGATTCTAGTCACCCGGAAGCAATTCCAAGATCCAACGTGGCACCGTAAGTCCCATGCCCGAGGTGCGAGGAGTCCATCCTCCATGCCGAAGTCAGAGACCACGTTTCCGATACAGATTCTGCGTCCCCCCGATGAACAATCCGGACCTGTGCGTCACGCGCGGCGGCATTCGGCGCACGGCGGGTAAAATGTGAAAAGCGTCTTTCTCTTAGATACGTTACGTCTTACCTTAGTCTTGCCGCGACCCCGTACCGTACGCGTGTGCGCGCCGGCGCGGCGTGGTGGGCGTGGTGGTTATTTTGCCGCGCCGCGCCTGCGCCGCGCCGTGTGGGCCGCGTTGCCCTGCGTTCCTCTGCCGTCATCTCGTCATCCCTGCGGTACACCCCCCAAGCTACCGCACGCCCACGGCGTGTCGTGTTATATATAACTAAACAAGTAAACGAGCTTCTAAAAGTTCGGTGCTCAGAGCTGCGTGGCGCTCGCCGCGATACCATGCGAGCATTCCAAAGGAGCACACGATGCAGGAGACGACCATGTACATATTGCCGGTCTCTCGATACGGTCCCATGAAGCTCGACGTCGCCATGGCAGCGACCAAAGAGGCTGAAGCGCCTTCCGCGACAGACATGAAAATGGCCGAGCCATACTTAACGAGCACGTAGTAGGCAAGGTCATTGAAGAGTGAGGCGACCGAGACTACGATGAGGATGAACCCCGGCCACCAGGAGGGCATCGCAATTTTCTCATCCCCAGTGCCCGCTGAGAGGCAGTCAGGGTCGCGCCCCAGGAAGCACTCCAATCCTTCAGCTAAGCTGAACGGGCTGGGCTCTTCACCAAGCGTTCGGAGGAGGGTGCCCTGCAGCGGGGCCAGCGTGAGGAGCATCCCGACCTGCAGCCAGCCCGAGGTCATCTCGAGCCCAAACAAGCCATGGCCAGCCCGAAGCATCCGCTCCACCACGATGTACTGGTACGCGTAGGGCAGATTCGCAGCGGCGAAGAGGAAATAGCAGACGCCCAGCATGAGCGGCGACACGGAGACGGTGGGAGCGGACGAATCATCGTCGTTGCTGAGGCTCGGAATCAGAGCGACGCCGGCGCCCAAGACAACGACCACACATCCCAGCTTCTGCCACCAGTGAAAGTGCTGCTTGAGGAATAAGCGCGCCAGAATGTACGTACAAGGGATGAGAAGCAGATTCAGCACAGCTTGGATCGAACCCAGCACTTGCACACCGGTCACGGCCCACACCAAGTCAGGGACAGAGCTGCACAGCGCCGCAAGTGCGTTCAGCCGTAAGTACTCCAGCGTACTTACAGCTGATCGCTCTTTGAGAGCTTGAGCATTCACGCTGGGCGCGGAGATGAGGGTTAGGGCGGCAAGAGCGGCGGGCTCGAGGGCGGCGCAGGTGACAGTTGGGGCGATGGAGGTTGCGGAAACGGCGGGGGAGAGGAGGGCGGCATTGGTGGTTGGGGGGACGGAGGAGTCGGGCGTCGGCACCAAGCTCCGCATGCACTTGCCAGCCAAAAGGCTGCACAAGACCACGCATGAGCAGCAGGAGTACTCAACAACACAAACGGCCCATATCAAAAAGGTAGCGTGCTTGTTGCCGTACACGCTCGAAGCGACCTTCAAGAGGAGCGTGTATAGGGCAGTTGTGACTGCGTTGAAGATGACGAGCAGAACCATCCTAGAAGGTGTGAGTCCGAATGAGACATGCTCAGTTTCGAGTAGGTCGGGCCCGGCATGCATGCCGCTTCGGAACCTACAAGTCGCGGCGACTCCTACCGGTGGGACCGAAGATTCAGTGCCTCACACATCGCCGAACACTGTGGCTGAGTCCACGCACAATCAAAACTTATCGAAAAGGGGAAAGGCGGTCTCTCCACCAAAGGGGGATACGCGGTCCTTACCCCCTTTGTTGTTCATTCAAGTCCGCATACACATTCACACCAGTTTTCCCCGCTTGCTATTCGAACTTATCCATGTTAGAGGACATCTGGCCGCACGTGGTCATCGACATGCTGGAGGCCTGCGATGACCCTCGTTCTGCATGGCATCGCCGGCGCAACCTCTTCTTGCCACTTACCACGCGAAGAGGAACGAAGCGCTCTGCTGCTGACGATGAAACCGATGGCTCGCAGACGAGCCACCCAGTAGAGAACGAGCCAGGCCTGTGCGATGCCATCATCTCGGTGGTAGCACGAATGAAGAGTGGCGAGCTTCTCATAGCGCCGGTGCGACTTGGTGATCTGAGCACCGGTAAGGCACCCGACCTTCCCAATCTGTCGCTGATCACACAACAGCAGGACAGTGGCTTTGCCTTCCAAGTGGGGGCAGTGGATGTGAATGATATTCGCGGTGGCGAGCTCGGCGCGCCGCTTCTCTTCTCCTCTCTCCTGCGCAACGACACCGACGCCGACACAAGCCTCGCTGCTCTTGGACACACTTGGATCGTTCCACGACAGAGCGCTTGCTGCCTGTGCGCCGCGCGGCGGTGGCGAGAGATGCGACCAATCATCGGGTGCGATGGCTATCGGCTGATGGTGCTCGACCCTCCCTGGCATTCCAAGTCGGTGCAGCGTGCCGCCAAGTACACGACACGACACAAGCGCGAAATACTGGCTGACTTGGTGCCTGCCATTCGGTGCGTTGAAGCCTTCTCACTCGAATGACGCCGATTGCTTGTTGACTAGATTCATGCAAGCATCGATCTCGTTTCCCGCTGGCGCAGTGCTCTGCGCTCCCCAGACGCCTGCCTCCTTGCTGTATGGGTCACCAACTCGATCAAAGTGCAAGAGTTTGTCGAGCGGGTCCTGTTCTGCAGCCTTGGCGCGACAGCCGTCGCCCGATGGTACTGGGTCAAGCTCGCTGCAGACGGCAAGTGGACGAGCGACCCGACCTCTGCGCATCGGAAGCCGTGGGAGGTGCTCTTGATCGGCTATGTGGGCGGCAGCCGCCAGCCGTCGCCGCCACTGCCCCGGCGCCTTGCGATCGTCTGCGTACCCTATGCGGATCAGCACTCAGCGAAGCCGTCGCTCGATGCACTTCTGAGGCAGCATGCGGCGGGGCATCTGATGGGAGACGCGGCGGTGCCGAGCGAAGAGGCATGGGACCGGCTGCCCAAGTGCGAGCTGTTTGCGAGGGACGTCAAGCCGCACTGGCATGCGTACGGCGATGAGGTGCTTCGGTATCAACACGTGGGTTGGCATGTGAGAAGGTCGTAGAGATTGGCGTCGGGGAAATCCCTGGGGAGAGCGACGAGACTCGTCAAATGCCACTCTCAAGTGATGTGGTCGAGAACGGACAAGTTCGATTTTGACTAGGAGTGTGTAGGGATCACGGTGTTTCGCCGAGCGGCCGCGTGAGTCTGTGCGGCATCGACGCGCGTGTTCGGCGTGCGGCCGCAGGTGCGCGGCACGGCAGAGCCAGAGGGCACGCCCTCCGACCGCCTCCGACCCGAGACCGACGGCCGGCGAAGAGAGCTCAAGACCGGCTTGATCCATGATCGTTGCTCGCCTTCCCGTCCGGTCGGAATCGCGTAGAGCCCGAGCCGCACCGCCGAGCGTTCAGCGTAGCCGAAGAGACGCGAGATACGGCCGCGGGCCGGCCCCGGGCGCCGGGCCGAGGCGAAAAAATGCGAATCGAGGATTATGGCAGAGTCCAGAGATATTAATATCTTTAAAGAACCTCCGCACCAGCTCAATAGTCTCACGCACTCCAAACCGCGCAACAGTCTCGCCGGAACCGAACGCGCGGCGCCGGGGGACCGGACCGCGACGTAACCGCGACGCCCGGTGTGTCGGGTGCGACCCCTCGACGTCGCGCATCGGATCCTTATCGGAGACCCCATTAATCCCTCTATTAATCGTCATCATTCGGGCACGGGAAGCGCGGATATTTATGTGGGCACATCCCACAGGGCACGGCCTCGCGGCTACGCGCGGGCCACGGCCTCGTAAACTTGCAGCATCGGTGCGAAGAATAGGATTGCTTGGAGCATGAAGTACAAGTACAGGTTGATCTGCGCGGGGAGGGGCCTGAACTCTGCCATCACCCTCATGACCCCAAGGCTATCTGAGCTGAACCTACCTGGGGCTCCGAACCGCTCCGGTTGGCGGGTAGGCGTACTTCACCCCTCCCTTGCGAAGAGTCGGCCTGGACGCATCCGAACGCGCCGAAGCCAACGTGGCTGCCACCCCCCCGAGCACGATCGACTCTTCCCCGCCCGCTTCAGTCTTGCTTTGCGGAGGCTCGCGTGTTGCACGTGTCATCTCGCGCAATAAGGCCGCGTTCCTCTCGGCCTTCTCCTTTTCCTTCTTGGCCAGCTGCTCTTTAAACTCTTTCTGTTCCTTGTCCAAGGCCAATGCTCTCTCGGCGGCCTCTGCATTCAGCTTCTTGAGATGCTGTTTGCGCTCTTCATCCTTGGCTGCTTTCTCGGCCAACTGACGTGCCAATGCTTGCTCAACCTTTTTACGCACGATGCGTTTATCCTTTTCGCTTTTCATATGGGGTGGGCTTGAGGGTGGCTGTGGCACGAGCGGTTCAGGAGGCACCATAGGCGCGCGCGGTGTGCCAGCGCGTGACGCTGCCTCTCGTTCGAAACGCTCTTGCTGCTCTTTCTGCACCGCTAGCGCCTTCTCTTCACGTTCTGCAAGCTCCTGCTCCATGCGTTCCCGATCCCTTTGCTTCCGTAGTTTGATAATACGCCCTGGTATGGCTTCAATGGGCAAGAGCCGTGGGTTCGCAGGATTCTCACGGATCACCGGGTTCTCCCAGACATCAACCTGTAGCAGTTTACCCTGGTATTTCAAGAGCTCGCCTGTGTCACCTTTGTGGGGCTGATGCAACTCATCAAACAGCTTGATGAGTGCTGGGCTCATCAGATCGCCCTCACCGTCTGCCGTAGGCGGTACTTCCCTGTAGCAGCGACCATCCTTTAGCAGCGCTTCCTTGATAGCCAAGTCGAACATTTCTCGCCCGATCCGTCCGTTTCCGTCTGAGTACACCTCTAGGCTTTCCTTCAGTGTCGGAGTGATGCGTGGGATCGTATCCAGGAGGCGATCACGCATCGTCAGAGGTTCGAAATGAGGTGCTTGGATGCTCCCAAACTTCTCAGGCAGTAGAGCTCGACGTGCGGAAGGTATGCGTGGTCTTGCGCTGGATCCTTGCGTGCGCGGCGACTTGGAATCATCAACAGCTGAGGTCGACGCTATCAACCCCCCGAACCCGACATAGTTACCGAATGCATCGTACCGCTTTTTCTCCTCTGCTTCTTCTTCCAGCTGGCGCCTGCGGGCCTCCTCCTTCGAAAAGAGAGCCGCATACATCTTCTCCACCTCTACCTGACGCTTCATCTCCTTCTGTTCCGCCTGCTGTGCTTTCAGCTTGGCTAATTCGCCCAACAGCATTCTTTCGAACACCGAGAGCACACCGAGAGCAGAGTCAACTCGAACAGCGAGTGCCGCGGCCGCTGAACGCTCAAACTTGCCAAGAGAAACGTCAGCGCGGCGAACAGGTACAGAAAGTTCAAGGAGTTCTGGAGATCCGTACTGTACAGCAGGCCACTTATCGGTGTCCCGACCTTAGGTGTCTTTTACGGAATGCGGTCAGCGTATGATTACAAGTACAATCAGTCCCAGCAGCACTGCTATGAGTGGCGGCGGCGAGGAGACGAGCGCTCCCGCGTCGAGCCGTCTGGGTGCGCACAGCCTAGCTATTGCCCATGTGCACCCATTCACTCTGTTCACCGCCATGCGATGTGCCGGCCGCGTCCTTCTCAGGTACTCTCGGCCTAGCAATGTGGCAAATGGGCCGCAACACGGCGCTCGGTGCGGCTGAATACATGACGCCTGTGCTCGTGCAGTCTCAGTTCACCGAGAAGGGTGTCCTCACGCCTGCGGAGTTTGTGGCCGCCGGCGACATGCTCGTGCTGCGCTGCCCGACGTGGCAGTGGCAGGCGGGCGACCCTGCCAGGGCGCGGCCCTTCCTACCACCCAACAAGCAGTTCCTGCTCACCAAGAATGTGCCGTGCCAGCGGCGCGCGTGCACGCTCGGCGCGGGCGCTGCCGACGAGGCGCAGGTGGACGGTGTGGATGGTGACGCGGAGGGCTGGGTGGCCACGCACACGTCGCACGCGGCCAAGGCCATCGCGGACGAGGACGCACCTGACATGGAGGACATGGAGACGATCACCGCCAGAACGGCCTCCCTCCTTTCCCACATCGACGCCGCCCACGGCGGTGAGATCAACAACGTCAGTAGCGCGCCCACACCTCCGCCGCCGCCACCCGCTGGCGCACCCGCCGCCGCCGAGCCCGCCGCCACCGAGCCCGCCACCGCCACGCCCGCCGCCGTCGCTGGTGCCAGTGCCAGTGCCAGGGCCGGTGCGTCAGCTCCGTCAGTGGTTCCTGGGCTCGAGGACTGCGAGGAGTTTCTGGAAGAGGATGACCCGAGTCTACTCGTCATCCCGTCATCGGGGGCGGGGGCGAACAGCGCCGATGGCATTCTGCGCACCCGCACGTACGACGTGTCGATCACTTACGACAAGTACTATCAGTGTGGCCGAGTCTGGCTGTTCGGCTACACGGAGACGCGCCAGCCGCTGACCCAGGGGCAGATCCTGGAGGATATCTCGACGGATCACGCGCTCAAGACAGTGTCCCTCGAGGCACACCCGCACATTGCCTCGAACGCCGGCCTGTACGCTTCCATTCACCCATGTAAGCATGCATCCGTCATGCAGAAGCTCTGTGCCGAGCTCCGAGCTGGAGGCAAGGAGACGAAACCAGAGCAATACCTGTTCCTTTTCCTCAAGTTCATCAGCGCCGTGTGCCCCACGATAGAGTATGACTACACGATGAGCGTCGACGGCCTCTGAGAGGCTCCCAGGGGCGTAATGACGACGTGATTACGAGCGCGAGTGCGAGGGCATGGGCAGGCTCGGCGTTCACGTGGCGAGAGCCCAATCGTGGGATCGGGCGCGGCAAACGGCAAGGAGAGATGAGAGAGAGGTGACGATCCGCGTCAGAGGGTGATTCGAGATTCCGGAGGCGGAGCGCGCGACGCGCGGTGTCCGTGCGGCGGCGGGGAACCGAGGTTTGGCACAGCATGCTTTCCCCGCCGGGCGGCCCTCGCTCGAATCAGCCATCAGGACCCAGGTCCGTGTGTGCCACCAGCCAGATGATGTGCGACCCCCGCAGGCCGCAGCGGTCCGGCCGCCCCGCGCGGCGAGGCGTCGGGGCTGCGCGACACGTGGCCCCTGCCACGCGCCCTGCGCCCTGGCCCGTGCCCCTCCCCTCACACTCAGAGGTGCAACTTTGCAATTGCTAGCCGTTTCAGAGACCCGACCGGGCCGGGGCGTCCGGCTCCCGCGTCGGGCGACGCGGCCGTTCGCCGGGGAGGGTTCGCGTTCCCCGGGCCGTTCCGGCGTTCGGTCGGCATTGTGAATCATTGTCGAATCATTGTGCATCGGATGTTCCGTCGGAGTGTGTATCGAGAGTGTGTAGGAGTTTAGTACAGCGCATACACATGACGCCCCAACACCGCACGCGCATACATGGCGTCACCACACTTCCTGACGGGTCCACGCTCCACCTGTGCCGGCACGCTCGAATATGCTCGTCGCGGCCGGGCCCAGAGTGCCAGGTAGAGCCAGACGACGTAAGCCGCATGAAGTAAAAGGGGGCTTCCGCTCGGGTCTGCGCCGTGGCTCACCAGCACTGCTGCGAGAGGAAGCGACGGCGGCAAAGCGCGTGTCCTTCCTCGTGGTACTGGGCGCGTGTGACCGTCTGAGATGGGTAGGCCTCACTCGAGGCGAACAGGGAGCCGCCCCGCCACGTGGCGAGTAGTGGGTCGCTTGCATGCGTGAGGCCGATTTCCATGTCGGCCGGCACGAGAGCGCGCAGCTCGCGTTGGAGGCGCTCCCCAAAGTTGGGAAAGCGTGAGCTGCCGCCGGTGACCACCACATTCGAGTAGAGCGCCTCGCGCAGGTCAGGTAGGCACGCCTCGACTGCCTGCACCACGCACTCGGCCACACCCGCCTGCTCAAGCCCTATGTCCGACGGTCGGAAGAGGATCTCGGGCACCGAGATGCGTTCATTGGAGAGGTGGAGCACCTGCTCCTCGGCCGCGACGGCGCCCGTCTTCGTCCCCTTCTTGGTCGCGGCGGCGGCGGCGGCGGCGGCGGCGGCCGGCGGCTCGGGCGCCGTCTTGGGTGGCTCAGGCGCATTCGGGTCCCGGATCTGCCCCTTGAAATGGTTCACGTAATCGGGCATGATGAAGTCACGGCGCAGCGTGTTCTTCTTGCCCTTGAAGCGTGTGAGCGCGAGCTCGGCGGGCAGGTCGAGCGACACGTAGCACAACCGCTCCTTGACGTCGTTGATCAGGTGGGTCTCCTCCATCACGTTGTACGAGCGGTACGAGATGATCTGTTTCAGGTGGTTGGTGAGCATCTTGCCGCCCACGTTGAGACGCTTGGTCGCAAAGTTGAGGGGCACGCCGCCGAAGATGGGCACACAGTGCGTCGCCGAGAAGCCGCAGTCGACGACGAGCGTCGCCGGGCGTGCCGAAGACGCGCCACCCGCGTCCTCGGCTGCTGCGGCCGCCGCCGTCGGCTGCGCCTGCGCCTTCTGCTGCTGCTGCTGTTGCTGCTGCTGCATGGCGAGCGCGGCGAGCACAGGGGCCTGGCGCGTGCAATACGAGTCGAAGCCAAAGTGTTCGAAGACCATCTCGTCAAGTGTGTCCTGAATGGCCGTCGGGCAGAGCGGCGTCTCCGAAAGCAGCAGGCTGCACTCTGACGGGTTGATGCGCAGCACGTCCGGGCCGAAGGCGCGCGCCCACACCTCGGCCTGCGTGTCCCAGTTGACGAGGCAGCCGCGCTCGAGCGAGAGCCGGTACTGCAGCGCCGAGAAGTCGTTGCACGAGTCAAACTGGTCGGCGACAAAGACCTTGTGCTCGCTCTTCGACTTCGCTTGGCCGTTGGTCATGAGCCGAACCGGGTCGGGCTGCCCGGCGAAGCCGACCTTACACGTCGATCCGCCGTTGTCGATGACGATACGCACCGTCTGCTTGGGCATGGCGGAGCGTGGGCGCGGCGCGCGCCGCGCGGCGCGTGCGTCGCAACTCAGCGAGCGGTACTAGACCAAAATGCTGTGAATATCATGAAATCCTGGCTTCGAAGAACATACTTTTGAAAGCTTTCCGAGCTAGATCCGGCGGGAAATCGATCGCGGCGTCAGTCCGGACCGCTTCTCGCACTCGTCACTCGGTCCGCTTCGCCGCTCGCCTATCTGCCTGAGCCCGAACGCGCTCCGTCACCTGGCGCAATCCTCGGCCGCCTGCCCACCGCAAGAAAGACCGCCTCACCCTCGCTCGCGCGCTCACGCGTGCCTCGCGCTCCCCGCCCGCGCCGCGTTCTGTAGGTTGCTGAAGAATCAAGAGACGCCTTCTCTCTCCCATGGCGACCTCGATGGACGTGGACGAGCCGCAGACGACGCGCATCGATGAGGGGCTCTACAGCCGCCAGCTCTACGTGCTCGGTGCCGATGCCATGAAGCGCATGATGGGCAGCAGCGTCCTCATTGTCGGCCTCAACGGCCTTGGCGTGGAGGTGGCCAAGAACGTGGTGCTCGCGGGCGTCAAGTCGGTGACCATCCACGACGACGTGCCCGTGCAGATCGCCGACCTCGGCGCGCAGTTCTTCCTGCGCGAGGCCGACGTCGGCCAGCCGCGCGCCGCGGTGACCAAGCCGCGGCTCGCGGAGCTCAACAACTATGTGCCGGTCGAGGTGCACACGGGCGCGCTGAGTGCAGCGGTGGTGAGCAGCTTCAGCATCGTGGTAATCTGCGGCGGCGTGCCCATGGCCGAGTGCGTCTCCATCAACGCCGTGTGCCGCGCCGCCGGCGTGCGCTTCATCCTGGCGGAGACGTTTGGCGTCTTCGGCTACACCTTCTGCGACTTTGGCGACGAGTTCGTCGTAGTGGACGCCAACGGCGAGGAGCCGACAAGCTCGATGGTGGCGACGATCGACAACTCCGTAGAGCCCGCCGTCGTCACATGCCTCGAGGACACGCGCCACGGCCTCGAAGACGGCGACTACGTGCGCTTCACCGAGGTGGGCGGCATGGCTGCCCTCAACGAGGCCGAGGCACGCCCCGTCGTGGTGATCAACCCGCACTCGTTCAAGGTGAATGGCATAGGCGGGATGGGCTCGCACACGAGTGGCGGGCTTATCATGCAAGTCAAGCAGAATAAGACGGTCCACTTCAAGTCTCTCGCTGAGGCGATCACCAACCCGGACGCGGCCAACATCGTGCCCTCCGATTTCGGCAAATTCGACCGGATGCACCAGCTGCATTGGGGCGTGCAGGCGCTGCATGCGTACGCGGCTGAGTGTGGCGGCCTGCCCACGCCCTCGGACGCGACCGCCGCGGCCAAGGTGCTCGAGCTCGCTCAGAAGCTCGCGACCGCCGCAGGCGCCCAGATCGAGTTCTCGCCTCGGCTGCTGCACAATCTCGCTTCGGGCTCGCGCGGCGAGATGGCGCCGCTCACGGCCTTCTTTGGCGGCATCGTGGGACAAGAGGTGATGAAGGCGTGCAGCGGCAAGTTCCACCCGCTCATGCAGTGGCTCTACTTTGACGCCGAGGAGGCGCTGCCGGCCAACGGCGAGGCGCTTCTGCCGGCCGAGCAGACGGCACCGCGTGGCACGCGCTACGACGGGCAGGCGGGCGTGCTCGGCTGGCCGTTGGTCGAGAAGCTCTTCGAGCTGCGCTACCTGCTCGTGGGCTCGGGCGCCATTGGGTGCGAGATGCTCAAGAATTGGGCGATGATGGGCGTGGGCACCGGCGCGAACGGCGGCGTCGTGCTCACCGACCCCGACACGATCGAGAAGTCGAACCTGAGCCGCCAGTTCCTCTTCCGCTCATGGGACATCCAGTCGTCCAAGGCGCAAAAGGCGGCGGCGGCGATCAGCGTGATGAACCCGCAGATGAAGGTGGAGGCGCTGCTGCAGCGCGTGGGCGCCGACACCGAGGACGTCTTCGACGACGCGTTTTGGGAGCCTCTCTCGGGCGTGTGCAACGCCCTCGACAACGTGCAGGCGCGCCTGTACGTCGACCAGCGCTGCGTCTACTACTCAAAGAGCCTGCTCGAGTCGGGCACGCTCGGCGCCAAGGGCAACGTGCAGGTGGTCGTTCCGCAGCTGACCGAATCGTACGGCTCGTCGCGCGACCCGCCCGAGAAGTCGATCCCCGTGTGCACCCTCAAAAACTTCCCCAACCAGATCGAGCATACGATCCAATGGGCCCGCGACGTCTTCGAGGGCTTCTTCAAGCAGTCCGCCGAGGATGCGAACTCGTACCTGTCGCAGCCCGACTTTCTCAGCGCGCTCGAGCGCCAGCCGGGCGTGCGCAAACCGACCCTCGAGGCGCTCCGCGCGAACCTCTCGTCGGAGCGACCGATTTCGCTCGAGCAGTGCATCGTGTGGGCGCGGCTGCGCTTCGAGGAGCTCTTCCACAACTCGATCGCGCAGCTGCTCTTCAACTTCCCGCTCGACATGACCACCTCGAGCGGCACGCCCTTTTGGAGCGGCCCCAAGCGGCCGCCCACGCCCCTCGTCTTCTCGACCGACGACCCGATGCACCTTGACTTTCTCCTTGCGGCCGCCAACCTACGCGCCTTCAACTACGGGCTCAAGGGGTCGACGGACCGCGCGTTCATCAAAAAGGTGGTCGACACGGTCATGGTGCCCGAGTTCGTGCCCAAGTCGGGCGTCAAGATCACGAGCGACCCGAAGGAGGAGGAGAAGGAGGGCGGCGCCGCGGCCGCCGCGCCCCCAGATGATGAGGCCATCTGCGACGAGATCACGAAGCAGCTGCCGACGCCCTCTTCCCTCGCGGGCTACCGCATGACGCCGTGCGAGTTCGAAAAGGATGACGACACCAACTTCCACATTGACTTCATCACAGCGTGCTCCAACCTGCGCGCGACGAATTACAAGATCGCTGAGGCCGACAAGCTCAAGACGAAGCAGATCGCAGGCAAGATCATCCCCGCGATCGCGACGACCACTGCGATGGTCACCGGGCTCGTGTGCATTGAGATGCTCAAGCTCGTGCAAGGGTCCAGCAAGAAGCTCGAGGACTACAAGAACGCCTTCTGCAACCTCGCACTTCCCTTCGTCTCCTTCTCGGAGCCGATCGCCGCGCCCACGAAGAAAGTGGGCAAGAGCGGCAAGATGTCCTGGACCCTGTGGGATCGGTTCGACATCAACGAGGGGCGCGATATCACGCTCGAGGAGTTCCTCGCCCTCTTCAACGAGCGCCATGGGCTCGAAGTGACGATGATCTCGAGTGGGGTCTCGATCCTGTACTCCTTCTTCACGAACGCGAAGAAGCTCAAGGAGCGCATGCCGCTGCCCATGTCGCAGCTCGTCACCGAGGTCTCCAAGACCGAGTTCAAGCCAAAGCAGACGTACGTCACCTTCGAGATCTGCTGCAACGACACCGCCGACGACGAGGATGTCGAGGTGCCCTACGTGCGCTACAAGTTCCGCGGCTTCTGACTCGAGGCCGCGGCAGGGCCGGACTCGATGCAGGCGGAGGGCAGCGTGCCCGGCCCTGGCGCGGATACGAGGCAGCTCGGCGGAGGGGGGGCGGCGACGGAGAAGTTGGCGAGGGCGACGGTGGAGGAAGTGGCGAGGGCGACGGTGGCCATGGAAGTGACGGCGAAAGACCCGAGCAGCGGCAAGAAGGCGGCGGCCAAGAGGAAGACGACGGGCAGCGGCAGCGGGGCGGCTACAGCAGCCACAACCTCCACAACAACCACACCGGTAGCATCACCGGCAAGACCCAAGGCGAGCAAAGACAAGAAGAGTAAGGCAAAGGCGAAGTAAATTGTCTCAGGGAGAAGCATGTGTCTCTGAGTGCGTTGTGCTTAATCCAGAAGTACCTCAAAGGTGGGTGTGAACGTCCGGGGTGTGAAAGCTCAAACCCCAGCTCTCTTGCGAGCTGCAGCCGAGACTGCTGCTTGAACAACTTCACTTGCCACGAGCCATGCGGCTTTCTGCGCTCCAGCTGCTGCTGCTCGCCTCGTCCGTGACGCGGTCGTCGGCGTTCGGAGACGATCACATGGTGCAGGACCTGAAGGCCTCCATGAGCAACATGCCCGCGATGATCCGCGACAACGTCAAGCGCTTCCAGGTGGGCACGAAGCAGATGTGGCTCAATGGCAAGGCCGCTGGCGTGGTGCGCCGGCGTGTCGAGCGCGGCGGCGAGGCGCTCAGCTACGCCGAGCTTCAGCTGCTGCGCCGCTCGGGCGAGGATACCTTCAAGCTGCTGCGCGCGGGCGCGATGTGGCTCGTCGCGCCCGAGCTCTTTCCGGTGCTCCTCTACTTCTACCCGCGTGCGCTGCCATCGACCTTCGAGACGGAGACCGACCGCGAGCGCCGTCGCGGCACGCTCGCGCGCATGCGTACCGCCGCGGCACTCGAGCTCCTCAGCACGCTCGAGGAGCAGAAGGCCACAAACACCGGCCGCAAGGCGCTCGCGGCTGCGGAGCAGTGTGAGGCTGCGGAGCTGTTGTTGCGTGCCAAGTCGTCTAGCCACGCGCTCGCGTTCGTGCAGGGCCGCGCGCTCGCACTGGCGCCGGAGGCGAAGATCTACCAGCACTACAACCGCATCGCGGAGCGTGAGGCGCAGAAGCGCCGTCCCCGCAAGGACGGCAAGGTGCCCGAGGTGAGCGTCGGCCAGTCGAGTGGTTTGGGCAAGGCCGCTCTGATGGGACTCTCCCAGCCTGTCCTCAAGGCGGGGTGCAAGCTGATCGGCGTCTCGGGCCCGCAGCCGGGCATGTTCCGCCGCGGTGCCCTCGGCGCCCACCTCGAGGGCCTCGTCCTCGAGGACAGCATCCTCGCCGCGCAGGGCACGAGTGCCTTGGGGCGCGAGGAGCTCGTCGAAGCGTGCCTCGATCGCGGCTTCGGATCGACAGCGCTCAACGACGCGCAGCTGCGCCGGCTGCTGGACGAGTGGCTCCATCTCGTGCGCTCGCGCGGCGACGTCGCCGTCGCCGGCGGCGAGGGTGTGCAGGGCGCTCTCTTTGAGCCGCATCGGCTTCGGCTCGCCGCTATGGCAGCATGCGCGACGGCCGCTGTACGGCGCGAGGCCGACTCGATGAGCGTGCTGCCGCGCCTGGTCTACGCGCGCAGCTGAGAGCAGCGCGGCCAGACGGCGCGAAGTCCTCTCGGTCAATGAGCTTGATGATGATGCACATGTAGATCAAGACTTTGTCGTGAGAACAGCTGCGACGTATCGGATACGGAGTGCGGTCACTCCGGTAACACTCGGGTGCTCCTGTGTGAGAAGATGTAAAACGTGGGGTGGCGCGTGTGGCGCGGATGTGTACGATTTAGAAAATACAAGGCGCACGGTTTCAAAAACGACTGCACACCGTGCTGTCACCCGACCTTAACCCACGCATGCATACCCCTATGCGCTATGCCCATGGCTGTGCCGGGTACCAGGCCGCGCGTATCGAATACAACCACACTTCGAATACAACCACACTTGAAGCCCGGGCCGACGCGATTGACGATTCTGCTAAATTCTCGGTTCCTTATCGGTTGACGGTTCTCGACTCGTCGTTGTGCACCTACAGTTGACAGTTCGGGTTCGGTTTCTTGGAGTCGGTCCCAGCGCGAGCAAGAGCGCGCGAGACCTTAGCGAGATCCGGGACCGGCGCCGCGCGGTCACGAAGATATACTGCGAGTCTCGGGAGCGGGGTTAAGAGCGCGGCCGGTTGGTCAAGTCCGATAGAGCCATGTGGTGCATGGATCGGATATATATCTCCGAAGGATGTACGATCACCATATCACGACCACCCTCGCTATCAAGCCGCACGAAGCCGCGCCTTACTACACATCAACTTTACACATTTCATTGTCGTTGTCGTCAACGGAACCGACGACACACGAACTGTCACAACTCGCACGCTCATACGTAAAGACGTGCTTTGTCAACAGCCCCCCCACGAGCGTGGGCTCGACAGGGCGGAAGGCGAGGGAGAGCCAGAGGGCTGATGTCTGAGGCATGAGGCAGAGATGCGTCGTCAAGCGATCGTCAACGCAACGGTGATACGATCGAACTCCACGCTCTACACAACTTGCAGGCCTTTCCTCGGGGGGCTTCCCCTGTCCATCGTCTCGTTCTTTGGCGCGTCAGAGGCCGTGGGTTTCTTCACGATGCTCGCACGCGTCGCGCAGCATGCCCTCCTCGGGTAGATGGTGCAAAATGGCAAGGGAGTGCATATGATTGGAGTGTCACTGTCGCACGGGCAAGATCCCTGGACGTCAAAGCAGAAGACGGTACACTTGAGTTTGCATAAGGTGGCATTGCACTTGCACGTCGGTCCGCAGCAGCAGCAGGCACCCGGATTGCATATCGAGCAAAGGTCGAAGCAGCACGTCACATCGGCACAGCAAACCATTATATCGCCGCGGCACCCAATCTTGGGGGGGAGAACGATTGCTGCATTGCAGCAGCAGCAGCCTGAGACGAGCGTGTCCATGCTGCAGCACCCCATCGCCTCTGAGATACGTTGGTCAACCCGAGACCCTCTCGTGCTCCCGAGGGTCTCGGAGACGAGCGCGGACGCACACACTCGCACGCCAAATCAGTGTGATGCGAAAAGCAAGTTCGCAAAGTTCGACAGTGCAGCTACCGCGTAGCTAAACAACTTCTGACGGGCCTCCCTCTGAAGCTCATTCACACACACTCTCCCCTCAGGCATTTGTA
>JWZX01002862.1:0-31228 GCA_001275005.1 Chrysochromulina tobinii
GTATGCAGCGTACTGTACGAGTGTCAGCGTGCGTCGTCATGCGCTCTCCCATGCTACACGGGCACGGTTAGGGCATGAGCCGCACTCGTGAGTTCGCGTAAACGTTTCTTGGGTGGATGGCCCGCGTCTAGCGTTTCACAGACTGTACTCCAGGCGGTCTGGTCCAATAAAACGCGGGGGCTGCCGGAACACTCGCGGCGCAAAGGCACACGGACCCGCACGTCAGCGCGACGACCGAAGCCGCGGCCGACTCAACAGCTACTCGTGCGTCGATCGAGTCTGCAATCACTCGCAGCATGTCGCTGGACCCCACAACTTCGCCTGATGACGTCCTAATCTTTTGGTTCGGTGCTGCTGCTGACGGTGACAAGAACACGGTCGTATATCTGCAGAATGGCTGGAAGCGCTGGTTTATGGGGCAAGATCTGCTCTTCGACCTCGTGCAGCACTCGTCGAAAGAGCTCATCGCTCGCGCTGCCGGTCAGGGCCCCTTGCCGGCTGGGCCTCTGGGCCTTGAATGGACGACGTCGCGCGGCAAGCTCGCACGCATCCTCCTCCTCGATCAATTCACGCGAGTCGCCTTCCGCGGTACCGCCCAGGCCTTCGCGCACGACGAGCTCGCGTGCGATCTCGCCCGATCGCTCGCCAGTGAGGGCTTCGATGAGCTGCTGCCTGTGGAGCGCTTCTTTGTCGCGCTGGCGCTCTCGCACGCTGAGAACTTGCAGGACAGCAAGCTTCACGTGGACCTGGCCGCGCGCCTATGCAGCTCGCTGCCAGCTGGGCACGAGGTCCGGGACTACTTCGCGAAGCTCAAAGGTTTCCCTCACGAGCACTTTGAGACCATCGAGCGCTTCGCTCGATTTCCGCACCGAAACGCTTTGCTCGGCCGATCATCGACCGCCGCGGAGGAGGCTTGGCTCCTCTCGCCTTCGTGCCCGGGTTGGGCCAAGTCGCAAAAGCGCGCGTGCCTCACGTACTGGAATGGTCGCGGCTTGGGTGACGTGATTCGCTTCCTTCTCGAGTTCTGCCTCATCCCGTTTGATGAGGTGAATGTGCTCGATTCGGACGCCTTTGCAGCTCTCAAGGCCAGCGGCAAGCTCGCCTTCGGGCAGGTGCCGCTGCTCGAGATCGACGGACTCGAGCTCGTGCAGACGCAGGCAATCCTGCGATACGTCGCGGGCAAGAAGCAGCTGCGCGGCACGACGGCAGCGGATGAGGCGCGCGCAGACATGATGGTCAACGGCGTGCTCGACGCGCGCATGCAGCTCATCACGGCGCGCTTCCAGGCCGACCCCACGGCCGCGCTCGCCAAGTTTGAAACGGCCACTCTGCCCAAGCTCGCGGGCCATCTCGAGGCGCTGCTCAAGACGCATTCGGGCGAGTACCTCTGCGCAGGCGGCCTCACGTACGCGGACGTGGTGCTGCTTGAGACGCTGTGCTATGCAGCGGACGAGTGCACAGCCAACCTGGAGAGCATCCTTGCGCCCATCTCGCCGCGCGTGCTCGCGCATTACCAGCGCATGCGTGCCTTCAAGCACGTGGGTGCGTACCTCCAGTCAGAGCGACGTAAGCCGACGCCCGATGTGGCCTTCGTGCGGCGCACGTGTGCGATCCTGGGCATGCCTGCGCCCGAATACGCCCGCGACGGCGCCAAGCCAACCGCGCCACCCATGATGGGCCGATTGCTCCTTTCGCTGGTGCTGATCGCGGTGGCGAGCGTGGCATTGGTCGCGCCTCGCGCCGCTCGGACCGCGCGAGCGTAGACGATGGCGTGTGCTTCTCTCTCTTCACTTACTTGCGACTTCGCGCCGGACTTCGCGCCGCGGGCGTGACCCCTGTCTACAGGTTGGAGACGCGCTTTCCGAGATCGCTCCGAGATGGGCGGGCGTGACCCCTGTCTACTGGTTGGAGACGCGCCTCCCAGCTCCCTTCAGATACAGGTATGTCTCGTGCTTGAGCAGTGTGCGCCGACTTCTCTGTTCCAAAGGTTATCTGGGCCGGCCGGTCGCGATCGTGTGGGACATGTGGCGCGTGTTGCCCGCGCTGTCGCACGTGACTCGCCTGACTCGCCTGTCTCGTGAGCGGACGGTGCGGACCGCCGTCCAGCGGCTCGGTCGGCGGTGGCCGATTTTGTTGCCCGGCGGCGGGTATGGTTGCATGTTTGTTGTTTCTTCGCGTTCGCGCGAGGGCTCAAATTTCAGCCCGATCAACACCCTTGACCCTTCAACACGCCCGCGCGGCCGCGGGCGCACACGAATTCGGGTATTGTTCGCCAGATCGCGCATCGGCGAATCGCATCCGGGCCATATCGCATGGGTGGTTACGCGTTACCGCGGGGCTACGCCAAACGCGCCGCGCATCCCCTCCGCGCTCCGGCCGTCCGGGCGTAACCCCTCCGATAGGCGATAGCGGATAGCCGCCGGCGCCGCCCGACGCGGATGATGTGTCAATCGTGAGGAAGCGTGTGCGCATCGCACGGTTCGAGCATTCGAGCACATCCGGTCGGTCATCCCGATGTCGGATCAGGTCGCGCCTTCGCGGCCTATACGCACCGGCGCGCGGTGGTCGCGCCCACCGCGCGCGCGGACCCCGGTCATCCGGTGCGCCGGCGTCGCTGCCCGACTCGTTAGGACTTAGGTCGACGGAACGGTGAGACAAAAGACAAACTTTTCTAGGCGGACCGGTGAGACAGAGACAAAATATCTCCACACGGCCGAATATCGGACTTCTAAAGCGATTTCGCTTTACGGTGAACGGTCATGCTGGGCACTCGCACTGAGTGACTCAGTGGGCACTGGTCCGGCTTGGCCGAGCCCCACCGTGGCGGCGTGTGGTGTCTCAGGACGGTCGTAGTCGGCTTGGTAGCGCACACGCGACACAAAAACAGCTGTACCACTCCGCTGGACTCACCAGAGGAGAGTAGCGCTTGCTCATGAACCATACCCTCGAAGTATGCACCACACGCGGTCAAGAGCCTCAAGGCGGAACGAAGCTCTGTCTTCTGGGGCGCGTGTCTTCAAGACTGAGAACGATGGCAGGGCAGCGCCTCCCGACGGGAACCCTCCGTGCTTGTCGGTAATGCCCTCCTCGTAGATAGACTGGCCATGGAACGCGCAGTAGGTGTCATACAAGCTTTTCTCCAAGGTCAACGTACCAAACGGTAACGCCAAAAGGCCACCTGCGCCAACACGTAGATAAATAGAGTGGACGATCTTTCCGAATAGGCCACCACCTTTCTGCACCGGCATGAGAGGTGCGCCGATGAATACCAAACCTATAAACGCATAGATCGGCAATTTCGGGATCTCGTCGTCCACCATTCGGTCGACGAAGAAGGAATATTCACAAGGATCCTTGTGGGCGGGCACGTGAATAAGCATATGAAATGCTGTTAGGGTCAGCGATCCGTCATGCTGTTTGGGTCTCGCGATCTGCCCCCGCGGTACCGGTAGGATTTCTCAAAAAGATTCGCCTTATCGATGGCGTTTCTGACGCTCCTTGTCGCCACCGCGGCGTGCACGGCACGCTGTCATCCTGGCCCGGTGAGCCTAAACCAACGCAGCCAGCTCCCGACCGCACACAGGCATCGGTCGCTGATGCTAACAGCTGCTGCCGCACTGCCCCTGGATGATGAAGCAGCGGCGATGGAAGACGAGCCTCCGGCTGCGCTACTCATGCTCATCGCCGGCTTGCAATCGGCATGCTTTGGCTGCATTGGCACTGCTCTTCCATCGGCTATGAGCGACGCCGGCCTCTCGCCGGCGAATGTGGCTCTGCTGCTAGGCCGCATCGGCTCCGCCTCGGCCTTCGCAGAGGTGCTGCTGTCGGCCTCGTTCGGAAAGCTAGCTGATGCCATCGGGCGCAAGCCCATATTGCTCGGCGCGCCGCTTGTGACCGTCCTTGCGCGCTCCTTCGTCGTCGTGCATCCGTCGCTGAACGTGCTCGTCGGCGCGCGGTTAATCACGACGCTCGCCGTCCCAATGTACTGGCTCGCGTACCAGGCGTCCATGGCGGACGTCTTCGGGCGCAACTCTACACGCTTGGCCATTCTGGGCTCGCGCGTACAGGCCGGCATGGGCCTGGGGTACGCAATCTCGAGCTTCGTCGGCGGCGCGCTCGCTGCACGCGACATCCGGCTTGCCTACGCCGCCTCATGCACGCTTGGATGCTGTGTGATTGCGAGCGTCTCGCTCGGCTTGCGTGAGACACTCGCGAAAGAGAGGCGCCGGCCCTTCGCGTGGAAGGGCACGTCGCCGCTCGCGTTCACGCGACTCTTCGGGCGCGGCGCCCTCTCCGCTAAGCTCAACGCTGTCGTGCTGCTCCAGAGCCTAACGAATGGAATGGGCGATCTATGGCAAGTGCTCGCACGTGAGCTGCGTGGCTGGGGGGCTTCTCAATGCGGAAACTTTGCAGCCATCGCGGGTTTGGCAACCATGGGTGGCACGCTTCTTACCGGGCCTAGCATTCGGCGATTCGGCGCACGCGGCCACACCGTCGCAAGCACCATGTCCTCCGCAGTGGCGTCTGTGGTGCTCGGCCACGCCACCTCGAACGCGATCGCCTTCAGCGGCGTGGTGCCCATGGCGCTAGGCGCGGGCAAGAGCCAGGCCACGAGTGCGCGCATCACCAACTTGGGCGAAGAGCTCGGCATACCGCAGGGGCAGCTGGCCGCCGAGCGGAACACGCTGAACGCCATCATCAAGGTGATTGCGCCGTCACTGTACGCATGGCTCTTTGCGCTGGGCACGCAGCGCTTCGGAATATTGGGGCTACCTTTTTATTCGACCGCCTTCCTGCACACCTGCGCCGCGCTCGTGGCCTTGTCTATCCCAGCCGCGTTGTGGACTTCATCCGATGCGCGACCGTCGGTGGTGCGTGACGAGGCTCGAGCAAAAACACGAGCGTGAGAATGCCTTGCGGGACGATAAGCGCGCGGGGAACTGGGGCATGCGAGCTTGCGGTTGGACGTGAGCGCCCCCCCCACCCGGATCCCCGTAGGATCCCCATCACGCACTTACCCGTCATCTCGCATCTGGTAATCGCCCTTGTAATCGCCAGATGCATCCGGTAGATATGCATCGACCAACGAAGGTAGAAATCGAATGCATCGAGATACGGAGAGAAGAGCCATTGTGGCGGCGGTATCGGGCACGGGTGACGGGTCGCCGACGACACGGTCGCGAAGTGGATTCACGCTAGTAACATCACTGTCGTGTTCACAGAAGTTCACAGATCACACGGTTGTGAGTTGACCCATCGTGCTCACGACGAACCGATCGACGAACCGAACGTGTGTTGCATGGGATCGGGCTGTCCGTCCGGGACGGGTGTCACGGGATGTTCGGGATCGCCTGTGTACGATGCTGATGCTCCGTTTTCGCCGCGGCCTGTTTTGAACTTTTGAATTGTGAGCCGTTTACGGCCGCCGACTGAACCCCCAGCTTCTCCGTTTCTTCAAGTATCAAGAGCCTGCGGAGTGCGGAAGAGCCCGGGCTCGCCGGCCGCGACGCCCGCCGCCCGGCCACTCGCCGGGTACAAGGTGAGAACATGTTAGTGAGATGATAGAAAGTAGCGCGCGAAGTCGAAGAACGGAAAGGGATGCGGGCAGTGCGGGCCGCCGTGAGGCGACACGTGGTCGGTGGACGTTAGTGGACGTGCCCCTGCTCTCCCCCATGTGATTCGCGTGCGAACGTTCACGTCCTTCCGATCCGGACGTGTGCCATGTGCCATGTCGCATGTGTGGTAGCCAAGATGTGGGGCGCGGGTGCGGGCGAGCGTGACGTCCGCGAGCGGGCGAGCGCCCAGAAGCGTCCGCGGTCTGGTGCGCGCGCAGTCGAGGTAGCTCTCCAAATGCCATTGATGCAACAGACAATTGACTTGACTTGACTTGAATGACATAACTCTTCTCTGAAACGGAACAAAAACCAACCCTTGCCGGCCGAGCACATGTTGGTGGCAGAAGCTGCATCGCTTCGAGAGAAGCGACAAGTTGTTAAGAAGGTACAAATTGCTCCACCCGTACACTTCTCCTCGGAACCCATCGCTTCCAAGGAGGACAAGCTCGGGCCGCTTCTACGCATGTATAGCGAGCTGAGCACCGAGCGGAAGCAACGAGCCTTTGATTTCATCGCACAGCTGCACGCCCTCGAGCAGCCCGGGCAGTACGATCCAATGGTGGGCATGTCGGGATCTGCGAGTGTGCCGTCAGCGGCGCCACCAGCCGTGACCGCCACAGTCGGCGCGTCGAGCCGGCGTGGTAGGCTGCGCTCGCCGCCGCCGCCGCCATCCACTTCTGGCAGCAGCAGCATGATGGGTCGTCCTCGTCCGCTGCCGGTGGCGGCCGCGCCTCACTTGGAGGCTTTACTTACGGCTTCGACAGGTGGGCAGACCTCCCCGGAGCTGCGCGTCACGCTGACGGCCGATCAGCTGCGGCGCCTTGGCGAGTCCCTCGCCCCTCACAACAATTCTCTCGACGGCTTCGTCTCGTCTGTCTTCACGCCGGGCGCGCCCATGGGCGTGCAGTCGTACGCAGTGCCGCCATCGGCGCAGTCGTACGCAGTGCCGCCATCGGCACCGCCAACGTACCCGACCGGGCTCACCTCGCCGCTGCGTCGGCAGCACCGCCAAGCTGGCTTCGGGACGCAAGCGCCGCCCTCGCTCCTTGCGGGAGAGTCGGTGTACTCGATGCTCTCCGCCGCGCCGCCGCCGCCGCCACCCTCGTACGCGCCGCCGGTCTCTATGTACGCGGCCCCGCCGGCCGCTATGTACGAGGTCCCGCCGGCCGCTACGTACGCGGCCCCGCCGTCGACCTCATACGTCGCGCAGCCACTGCCCGCGACGCACGGCCGACCGCACTTCCAAAGTGCCTTCCAGCAGCCGCAGCCCGCGCTCCTGCCGCCCGCACCCGTGCCTTACTGTGGTTACGCCGAGGTGCCGCCAGCGCTCGAGCGCGAGCTGACGGAGACTCGGGAGCGTGTGCGCAATTTGCAGATCAACATGGCCGCCTATCCGGGCGACAGGGAGGCGACCGGCGCTGTGCTCGGCGGCGGCGGCGAGGCCTTAGCGTCACCAAGCAAGCCGTTCATGCAGTCGCTCACCTCGATGCACCAGGGCATGTCGCCCACCGAGATCAACCTTGCCGAGCGCAAGCGGCGCGAGTGGCTGCGAGACCTCGACACGCAGGTACGTGCCAAGGAGGGGCGCAAGGCGGCGGAGCGAGCTGAAAAGGAGATAGAGGATCTCAAGGAGGAGCTCCGCTATCAGCAGATGCGCGCCAAAGCCGAAGAGGCGCTCCGGGCTAGCCTCGCCGCCGGGGCGAAGGAATAGCGACATTCCTACCTCGATATGCTATCTCGATGACTCGATGAACATGGAACGGAAGTAGATGTATTTGTGACCGCCTTTGCGACGCGGGATGATTTCTAATGCGATTGTGCGCGATACATGTATCCCTTCAACGTACAACGATGTGCATTTCCTTTGTGCATTTTATTTTAGATTTTTAATCTTCTTCGATTCATATCCTCATCAACCGGAGCCGATGGGAAATGCGCAGGAAATTCCTATGTCGCGCCGGAAATGTACTCGTTCGCCGATGCGATGTGCAGGAGCAGGTGCGGGGCCTGTGATCTTATACAAGTACGTACGGTACTTATGGGCGATTATGGGCGACTGATCAGTGCCCTCAGTGTACTCGTGAACTAAATATCAGTGTATTCTTCGAGATAGGAGGCGAGCCACTGCAGTGGCCGAGATGGATTTTCTTCATCCATCTTTATCAGCGCCTTCACTAGAACTGGCGTCAGTCTCGCGGTCAAGTAGGAGCGAATCGCCGCATTTCCCGGTGCGGGGACTTGGATCCGCCGATTGATATGCCGCAGGGTGCTCCGCATCATCGGAGAAGAAATCTGCGGCAGCAATTGGCATGCCTATTTCAAGCTGATGGCACGTGTTGTGCAACGTGCGTCGTGCGTCTGCGCGACTCACTGGCGACTCCACAAGTCGCTTGCTGGAGACTGTCAACGTCGACGAAAAAGGACGTTGGTCGGCACAAGTTTGTTTGAACTGAAGTGCATGCAACCGACACGCCCGTCCTGAAAGTTGGTCCGTGGACCTCGACCTGCACCCTGATGGGTGTGAAGACGAAACGCGGGCGCGCGCGCTCGAGGTTTCACGACCCCATGTCGGAGCAGATACACAAATCGCGGGATGGCAACACACGGAGGAGGCGTTCGGCCCTTCGGGAGGCAGCCCCATGTATCCTCACGATTGTAGTCTTCGTCATCCCGTTGGCGGTCTTGGTCTGCCTCAAGTTCGCTCAGCTCGTGGGTTATTTTCCCTTGGCTGCATCATCATCTTCCTCACATGCTTCTCTTTTCCGCTGACGGTCTCGCTCTCATCCACCGAAGCTGCTACTCTCGGCGGCACGGCTGGCGCCGAAATCAGGTTTCAATGGTACACACGGTCTGCGCGTGTCTGCGTAGCGGTCTACAGCGAAGATGCTCTCCTCGGGAGGTGGAGACAACCGAAGGCCAGCAGCCCCACGGAAACCATTGTCATGGGCTGCACCGACGGCATGACCGATGTGCAAGACGTTGAGCGGCAGCTGTTCATTGGTCACCAACATGAAGGTCGGCAGCAAGAGACGTGTGATGCTGCCGCATAGCTCACGCTTCTCGGCGCTCAAGGACGACACGGTGCACTTCGACCTCGAGCTCGTAGGCATTGCCAAGGGCGCCTCACATCCAAGGAAGCAGTGCCCGCGAGTGTCCGCTTTTGGTGCTGTGAAGCGATTTGGCTTGATGCGCTCGTCCGAATCGTTCCCGTCGCTGATTTGCGCTGCACTTGGATGGGGTGGCACAGCCCGTCGCCGTCCCCAAAGCAATCGTCGTTAAAACCATTTGAGGCGAGGAATAGATAAATTCTCCCACCGCAATTCAGGGGGTCCCGCCAATTGGTAGGGTAGCTCGTTCAGTTACAAATCTCTCTTAAGGGAGCGAGCACGAACAGCCAAAGCCAGGTTCGCTGTCGAGCCAAGACCAGGTTCGAGGGGACGTCGAGGCTGCGCGCCCTTGGCGCCCACATTTCGCAAGCGATTAGGCACGATAGCGGAGAAAAGCGTCGTGAAACATTCGTGAAACAAGGCCGCCGCCATTGCAGAAGCTTCCGAAAATCCTACGCAATTAGTGTTCACAAAGACTTGATTCGTGAAAGTGCCCAGTATGGCGGCTCGTCGCGTGGACGACCGACGAAAAGGAAAGCACGACGTCGCCACTCCGGTCATGCCAGGCGACAGCGTTCCTCGAGCGCCCAAAGTCACCACCAAGCAGAAAGCGAAGGCGAAGCTCGGCAAGCGAATCTTCAAAGAGCGGCAGGTCAAGCGCATCAAACGCTCAAAGCTTGAGAAGAGCATGAAGCGTGCGGCTGAAAATGAGCGGCCCAAGGGTGGGTCTGTGCTGCTCCGCTCAGAAGCCGAAGGCGCTAGAGGCAGCGGCACCAAGCCGCTGCGCGGCTCGAGCTACACGGGCCGCATGAACGTTGACGAGTTCATGGATGGTGGCTTCGAGCAGACCATGGAGGAGCTCGAGGGCGAGGACGACGATGAGGAGGACGACGACAAGGAGGAGGTTGAGGAGGCGCCGGCGTCATCGCCAGCCGCCAATGGCAAGCGTAGCAAGGCGGCGCAGCACGCGGCCGATCTGGCGGCGCTCGAGAAGTCAGACCCGGACTTTTACAAATTCCTCAAGGAGACTGATCAGAATCTGCTCGCCTTTGAGGGCGAGGAGGATGAGGATGAGGATGAGGACGACGAGGACGACGAGGACGACGAGGACGAGAAGCCGAAGCCGACCGGTGCGAAGGCGGCGGCGAAGAGGCCCACTAAGGATGCGGGTAAGGCGGCGCCGCAAAATGAGGACGACGAGGACGAGGACGACGAGGACAATGAGGGCCAGGAGCAGGACGAGGACGACGAGGAAGACGAGGACGATGACACGGACGACGAGGAGGACGAGGAGGACGAGGAGGTGGTGGTCGACCATTCGAAGGCGAAGGCGCCCCCCGCGCCCAAACCGATCAAGCTCATCGAGGTGACGAGTGCGATGGTCAAGACGTGGCAGCAGACGCTGCAGTCGAAGCAAGACACGAGGACTCTCAAGGAGGCAGTGAGCGCCTTCCGTGCGGCGGTGCGCTTCGGCGACGCGAGCGACGCGCAGCGCGACGACGTGTTCACATACACGAGCGGCGGCGTCTTCAATCAGCTGATGCAGTTCTGCCTCTCGTCCATGGATGAAGTCCTGCGGCGGCACGTGGCAGGCGGCGCGGCCGCCGTGGCGGCGGGCGCGAAGACCAAGGCAGGGCTCGATCGGCCTGATGCTTGGGCGCACTGGAGGAAGCACCAGCCGCTCGTTAAGTCATATCTGACGCACCTGTTGCAGTTTGCTGGGCAGTTGAGCGAGGCCTCCATGATCGCAGTCACGCTGCAGCAGATGCATCGCCTGCTTCCGTTCTACTTTTGCTTGCCCAAGCTTTGCCCCAAGCTGCTCAAGGCGACGCTGCGCGTGTGGGCGGCGCCGCCGGGCGAGGCGGGCGGCGCGCAGCAGAACACGCTGCTCGGGTTCGCCATCATCCGGCAACTCGCGTGCAGTCTGCCTTATCCATTTGTCGAGCACTGCCTCAAGGGCCTCTACCTCGCGTATGCACAGGCCTCGAGCAGAACAAACCGCGTCACGCTGCAGCACCTCGTGCTGCTCTCCTCTTGCGTGGTCGACATGTGCGCAGTGGACGCGCAGGCGGCCTACCGGCACGCCTTCGTGTACATCCGGCAGCTTGCCATCCATCTGCGTAACGCCATCCAGAAGGCGACGCCCGAGGCGACGCGCCAGGTCTACAACTGGCAGTATGTCAACTGCCTGCGCGTGTGGGCGCAGGTACTGTGCGCACATGCCCGCTCGAGCAGCACGCCGCTGCGCCAGCTCGTCTACCCGCTGGTGCAGGTGACGCTCGGCACGGCGCGGCTACTGCCCTCGATCCGCTACGCGCCACTACGTTTCCAGTGCTGCCGCATCCTCAACCAGCTCTGTGCCGAGCTTGGCATCTACGTGCGTCGGCCCAACGCGCCTCCCTTCGACTCCCTGCGTGCCTGGCTCCTCCCCGCCTCTTCTTCCCCACGCACGGCCCAATGCCTGAGGAGTCTCAACCCCATGAGTGGTCCTCTAACTTCCACGGCCCACAGCACGCGCTGGCTTGCCCAGCACCGGCCTTAACCACCGGCGTCGCGTATGACTCCACAGAGGCGCGTGGCTCAACACCGCGCGCCTCTACTTAACTACGCGGCTCACCGCATCCGACTGCTCGCGGCAGCGTCAGCCCGCCCGCCTGCCCGCCGGTGCCTGGCGTGCGCGCCGTGCCGGCCGCCAAGTGAGGCCTCCCGACCCACGATCGCCTCTCCGTACAATCTGATGCGTCGTCTCCCCTGCCGTTGCCGTCGGCCGCCCCGTGCGTGCGTGCCTGCAGGTGCCCGTGGCGCCGCTGCTGCTCGAGGCGCTGCGCTTCGCGGAGCTCAACAAGACGCCAAAGAATGCGCGCACCGAGCGGCCCGTTGACTGGTCCGTGCTCGTCAAGGTGTCGGGCGCGGACTCGACGAAGCGTATCTTCCAGGAGGGTCTCGTGCAGGAGGCACTCTACCTTCTGGCGGAGCATCTGGGCTCGATTTCACACTCGATAGCCTTCCCCGAGCTTGCGGCTCCGACGGTACTCCAGCTGCGCGCGATGGCCAAGGCCTCCAAGATTGTCGCGCTGCAGAAGCGCTGTAAGCGGCTGCTCGCGCAAGTCGAGGCGCAAGCGCGATTCGTCGCCACGCGACGCGACGCCGTCGAATTCGCTCCGTCGGACGAGAAAGCGTCCAACGGCTTCCTTGCGGACGAGAAGGCGGCAGGCACGAGCCCGTACTCGAAGTGGTTCAAGAGCGAGCGGGAGGAGCAGCAGAGGCTCGAGGCGCAGCGGCGAGCGGAGGCCGAGGCTCAAGGATCTGGTGTCAAGGTGGACGACGACGACGACGACGACGACGACCAAGATCTTGGGCCGCCGGGGAACGGCGAGGACGATGAGGACTTGGACGGCGTCAACGACGACGACGAGGAAGACGGGGCATCGAGCAAGCGCCGGCAGGGCCCTGGCAAGAAGGCAGCAGCAGCAGTGGAAGGCAAGAGCGCCAAGAAGCGTGCGGCCCAGGCCAAGCGCGCGGCCGCATCGACTGTGAGCGCCGATGATGCGATGGCACTGCCCGATAAGGTTGGCGTGCTTCGGATGGAGGACCTCTAAGACTATCCTCTGCCAAGGCAGCAGCGCCAACCATTCGGGTTGCAAGCCGGCCACGCCCCCCCTGCAGCGCCGGGGGCGTTTTCCTTGCGGTCGCCTCTCCGGTCTCCGCGCTCTCGCGGCCGCCGGTTCGCGTAGAGTTTCCCTTTCACCGGTTCGGTCTTCGACTTCGTTGGACGACCGACACCAGACACTCTGGGCCGTGTCCGAATTCACAGCCGTCGTATTGCGTATATACTTAAACTTTTAGTTTTACCGGCGCACGGGCGAGAAACCACCCGGAGCCGTCCGGCTGACGGTCAGAGTCCGACGCTCGCTGTGCACCCGAGCCGCGTGTCGTTGTTCCGCCCGCTCCAAAACTGCTCCTCCAAAACAGCCCGCGGGTCTAATCATGCCTCGAGACCTCGCGACACTCGCGCGTTAACCGCGCGAAACTCGTCGAAGACAAAAAAATGACCGTCTCGCGTCTGAGCAGTCGGGCATGTAGCCACAGAGCGGTCGGACATGTAGCCACAGAGCAGTCGGCTTAAAGGCGACATACGCCCGCGGACCGGACCGGCCACGTGACCACCGTGCGCGGCCTGGTGCGGCCTGGTGCGGGCCCTGCAGCGTGCATGCAAGCAGACTCCAAAGCCTCATGATGTGAGCGTCACGATGAGCGAGGCGAGCACGCGGCGCAGCTCTCTGGAGTCGACGTCGGTCAGCCCATTCCTCAGCGCACTCTGAGCCAAGAGGCGAATCGCCGTCTCTCGCTCGCTACGCTGCATCAGCCACAGACGCGCCTTGGTAGCATCGACTGCATCCGGTGGCGGCATCGAATACGTTTGCCCTACCGTCGATGCCCAACCATCAAAGCCGCCAATGGCTGCAGATGTAGCCATCGGCGTCGGCGCGGGGATGGCAGACATTGACACTGGCGCGCTCATCACTGATGGCAGCGGAGCGGTCTTTTGTCGTGCCGTGAACTCATCCGGCGTGAGGACCTGGGCACCCTTCATGAAATCGACGCGCCCCGTCTGTTCAAGCAGCTCCTCATCCTCCTGAAACTCGCGAATCATCGCTTTTTGGTCCGGCGTCAGCTCGATGCCACGCTCCTGCACACTCTTCAGGTAGGCCATCATTTGCTCGCGCAGCGTCGGCGCAGCAGCATCTGCTCGAGCAGGCGCGTGCCGAGCTGCGACGGTGCAAATGCCGCACTCGTGCCGAGGACGGATTCCGTGCAGGACGAACGCCAGCGGCAGCGCAAGGAGGCCGAGGGGCATCGCAAAAACACGCACGTCGATTGTGTGTGGAAGCGGTGCACGAACAAATCTCGAATTGTGGAGTTCATTCACAGTCACTCCCTTTAAAGGATACCGACTTCGGTACCGACACGTGCACGTACACTTACAGTGCGTGGTAACTACTCGAACCCAATCTCTGCGACGACGGCCGGGCGGCGGTTCTCGACTTCTCGTGCCGCGCTCAAGGCACCGACTGCAACGACTGCCGCCTTCCCTCATTCGGTCTGCCTGTGCCCCCAACTATGTGGCACCGTTCTTCCACGTGGCCGGACTGTTTATGAAGCGTGAACGTGAATGCGGTTGATGACAGATTTATCGCGCCACGAACATATTTCGTGCGAACCGCATCGGGGAACAGCGTCTTCGCTGCGGCATGGTGAAGGCACGCAGGAGATTGAGCAGGCCGGAACTGGATACCGAGCGGGCACGCGAGAGGTTGAGGGCGCTCATCGAGCAGGGTAGGCAATACTTGATTCCTGCTAGGGAATGCCCCAACTTCTCAGAGACCTATCGCGAGAAAGTGGTCAAGTACATCAACGAGGTGAGCCGCAGCGGTTGTCCGCAATCGCAAGGCCCTTATCCTTAACCCTCCCTACGAAACCCGTCGGCTGTTCGGTCGCCCTCATGTCGCTCGCTAAGCCCTCCGAAACTCCACCCTGTGGATCTGAACCCCCCCCGCCTTCTCCAGTCGCCTCGCTCACGTGAGCTTTCCCACGCTCGATCGTGCACAGCTTGCCGATGATTTCGGACTGCAGGTGCAGACGGGCGGCATCGCGTGCAACTATTTCGATCGTTACATCCACATCGCGCTGCGCAAGGGCCCCATCAGCAAGCGACAGATGCAGATGATAGCCTCAACATGTCTTCTCATCGCGGCCAAGTTTTTTGACCGCAAGCTGCCGCCCCTCTCGGAGCTCGCGATCGTGCACAACCATGCGGTCAGCGTGGAGCAGTTCATGCATCAGGAGATGGTGATCCTCGAGGCGCTAGAGTGGAAGCTGCACGTCATCCTGCCCCACGCGCTCATCGAGCCCCTGAAAACGTGCTTGCCCGACGCGCCCTTCGACCTGGCGATTGACGAGCGCATTACGTTCTTCATCGACCTGTCCGTCTATGGTGCGTGCCGCGCCGCCCGCGTCAGCGCCCAGCGCTCCGCCCAGCACTCCCCACCGCGCGCTTGCCTCCAGAATGAGGGGAGAGCACCCAGCGCCGGCTGTGATTCCACCGCGCTGCCTTCTTCGCTGACCATTGGGCCCGGCCCCGCTGGCGCTCGCAGGGTACTCGCTTAAGCGGTACACGCAGGCCGAGATCCTCGGCGGCTCCATGTTGGCCGCGTGGAAGTTCTCCAACGAGAGCGTCGCTTGCGACTACTTCCTGCCTGCGATGGCCGACGCGTGCGCCACTTGTGAGGACAGCCTCCAGCACTGCGCCAACGAGCTGGTCGAGTACTACCATGTGTGCTTCCCCGACGCGGCCAAGATGATCCCGCAGCCCATCGAGCCGGGCACCGAGGGCCCCGTCCAGCTCGTCGAATTTACCGACCTCTTCCCCGGTCTGCCGCTTCTGGGCACGTGCGCATCCTTGCCCCCCGCGGCGGCGCCTGTACCCCTGGATCGTGCGGACTCGACGGCCACGCTGCTCAGCACCCTGGGCGAGGCCGAGGACGTGCTCCAGGGACTTGCCGACGCGCGCGCGCTCGCCGCCAACGGCAACCCGATGGAGCCTGACGACAGCCGCGACTCGCCGTGCGCAATCACCGTCGAGATCGCAGACGAGCGGTTGTTCGCCCCGGTCGAGAGCGTTGCCTCGGCAGGCGCTTGCGAGGAGCGCTCCGAGACACCGACCGATATCTTCACCAAGGATTTTCGCGCGGAGCCCGCTCACGCAAAGGCCACCAAGGCCGTCCCCCCCTTCCAGCCCGCAGCTGCCGCCAAGCGGTTCGACGACACAGGCATGCTTGCGCCCGTAGGGCTCAAGCGCGCACGTGAGGGTGCTGACGGGAACGTCTTCGCAGCCGTCGAGAATGACTGTTGACCCCCTCTCTATTCCGGCGCTGGGTTCTCCTCCTTGTCGCGGACCCAGCGCGTCGGTCCGGACTTGAAGCATCTTCGATCTTGATCGCGTTGGGGTACCTAACTTCTGGGCAATCCGAATCGCCGAAATCGCGGGAATTGAATTCCGCATACCCGAACCCGAATGCCCATAGACGTTTTATCAAGTTGTAAACTTGAATATTAACGAAATTTGCGAAAGGGTCTACCTACCGATTGGAAGGTCGTTCACAGCCTTTTCACACTCGGCCTGCCCTGCCTCTGCGACAACCAGCGCGAAAGAGAACCAGCGCGAAAGAGAACCAGCGCGAGCTCCAGCGCGGGCCGAGGCGATGGGCGATAACGGCATGAGCCTGTTTGCGCTCAGCCTCGAGCAGCTCACTCAGCTGAAGCAGTCAATCGAGGAGGTGCGGCTTACAGCCACCATGAACGCAGCACCCGCCTGAGCAGCCAGACCAACCTATAATCGCCTGCACGGCCTGCCCCTCACAGGAGCTCCAAGGGCTCCAGGGCGCCCTCCAGCAGCTGCAGATTTCCCGGAACAAGCTCACCAACTCGAAGAATGCGCTCGAGAAGCTGAGTAAGACTCCAGAGGGAACGCCGATGCTCGTGCCGCTTACGACCTCACTCTACGTGCCAGGCGAGACGGCGCCGCTTGATACGGTGCTGGTCGACGTGGGCACGGGCTACTACATCGAGAAGTCGCTGAAGCAAGCGTCAGCCTTCCTCGACCGCAAGATGGCTCTCATTGAACAACAGGCCGCGAATGTGCAGAGTGCGGCGCAGTTCAAGCACAAGAACCTCTCGCAGACGGTCGAAGTCATGAACCGGAAGTTGATCGAGGCGCGCGGAGCGTTGACGGCGGGCTCGTCAGGAGGCGGCACGGCCATCTGATGACGATGGGAGCGACTGAGAACAGTCAAAGACCCTCCGTGGCACTGAGGTGGGGTCGCCTGCGCGTGTGGCACTGACATACCTACTAAATTGTCTCTCAGCAGCGGGAGCGCTTGTACCGTGATTTTTGAAAACGAAGCGCGCGCGTTGTGTGATTCACAGGAGCAGCAGCGGTCGGCGGCGGGCTGAAGATCAACTCCGGCGGCACGGTCGTGCTCTCGGCGAGCGCCGCAAAAAATGTTCGTCGCGACCACGCCGCAGCCTCCTCCTCCTCCTCCTCCTCCTTCTGAAGAGGCGACGCCGCCGTCGCGACCACCCGCTGCGCCCATGGTGTCAGACGAGACAAAGAAGGCGCTGCAAGCCGAGGTCGTCGCGGTCAAGACGCGGTGGGGCGACGCAGTGAAGATGAAGAAGGCCAAAGATGGCCCGCAGGCGCCGCTGCCCATCGCTGTCTCACGCACCGTACAGAAGCCTGCGAGCGCCGAGGTCTACGACGTCGAAGAGATAACAGTGTGGCTGTGGATCGAAACTCTCGCGCCGTACGACGGGGCGGAGAAGGCACCCATTCGGGTCGAGGTCTCCGCAGAGATTCCGGCGCACGTGTGCAATGTGGCCGCGGAACACGTGTGCAAGCGCTGGCGCGCCGAGCTAGCCGCGCGCGGCGCCGCCAAAGGGTGGATGCTGGAGAAGATTCTCGGCTGGTGCGAGAGCGCTTACACGGACCTGCTCGTGCTCGACCCGCGCTACGTCGATTGCTACATGGGGATCAACGAGCACGGGATGACCATCCGGCGGTACGCCATCCAGGAGCCGCCACCGCCCGAGCCTGAGCCGGACGATGATGACGACGACTCCGACTACGACTCCGACGACTCTGACGACGATGGCGTTGACGATATCGACTCGAAGGTGAAGAAGATGGGCTTAGCGGAAGAAGAGGAGCGGCAAATGCGAATCAAGCTCAAGGCGGAGGCCGAGGCCGATCGGCAATATCGCGAGCAGCGACGCAAAGAGGCCGAAGAGATACGCGAGCAGGGGGCGGACGGCGGCGAGAAGAAACAGCTGTCCAAAAAGGAGAAGGAGGAGGCGAAGCAGAAGAAGCAGGGCCAGCGGATGAGAAGGGAAGGATCAAAGCGAAACAAGTTTGACGCGGAGGCCGCCGGCAAGAAGGCGAACAAGAAGAATGGCCTTCTCCACTGAAGCCCTGATCGCAAACTATCTTGTGTGCGTTCAAGATATATGTTGTCAAGCCTTCTCCCTTTTTGTCGACTTCCTTGTGAATTCACAGCCTCGAGATGGCGTCGGCCGAATAGTGGACATGTCGGCGGCCGTCGTCGACGAGCTCTGCTGCTTTTTGTCCTGCGCAGTACATCTCGTGCTCTGGGCACGCCGCGTGTACCCACGCGAGGCCTTCGAGCGCCGCCGCCATCTCGACGTAACCGTCTTCCGCTCACGGCACGTTGAGCTGAACGAGTACATCGCGCTGATCGTGCAGGGCGCTCGGCAGCTCATTGAGCGTGGTGAGGCGGATCGGCTCGTCATCGCAGTCCGTTCAGGGCGTGTCGTATTCGAACGCTTTCGCTTCGACGTGCGGTACGACGGCCGCGCAGTCGATCTCGACGCGCTGCGCGAGCAGCTGCGCGGCTTCCTGCTCAAGCTGCTAACATGCGATGCGCAGCTGGGTCCACTGCCATACGACGCCGAACTCGATTTCACTGCAGAGCTCCACACAGATGCAACGCATGCGCCACTGCCGCTGCCCGAACCGTACGCGGCAGCGTCCCGTTCAAACGCACCCTTGCTGGCCTCCGCGAGTGACGCTGCGTGCGCTCATGTCGCCCTGTGCCTCAGGCTGCTGCACGACTGGGCCGAAGCCAGCGTGCCCCAAGAGCTGGGATCGATGCCCGTGGGCACCGAACCGGTAGTCGTGCCATTCAAGTCGCTCGATGTTGACGGCCTGACCATCGGCTTGTCCTGCATCGCGGCTCGGATGACGAGCGCCAGCGGAAGATAGGCTGTGGGCACGGGTCCCGGCGGACCCCGCGTCCGGGCTACTCTGAGGTACCCTGGGGACCCTCGCCTTGGTCTCGCCTCTCGGGCCCGCACCCCCGAGCCCGTCATCGTGGCGTCGACTTGCGTCGACACCGCACGAAATCATAATGCATTAATAACCTTCAAGGTTACTGGTTAGGTAAGAATCTCACATCTGAATAATCACGAGATTTAAAAGTGGGGCGGGGCGGTTCCGCGCCGCACGCCGGCCCGAGCCAGGCGCGCGCGGGGGAGGGGGGGGGGGCTACGTGGTCGGTCGATATGGCGAAACACGACCGACGACGACCGACAGGGATCTAACGTTATAACGTTAAACGAGGTGACGACGACGCGGGTCCGCGCGTGGCGCGCCCACCGCCCAGCCTCGACGGCCTGACGACGGCCTGTGGACCAGGCCGGCCGCGCGGCGCCGGCCTCTTGGCAGCCTCTGCCTCAGTCTTGGCTGCTACAGTCTTGGCTAACGCTTCTCTTTGTTGCGTTTCTTGCGTCGACGCTTCTCACGGCCGCAGTCGACCCACGGGATCTTTGGCGCCGACGGGATACACGGTGGAGTGGGCGCGTCCTCGGTGGCCCACCGCTCAAAGGGTGCCACCGACAGGTCGCAGCATTCGCTCGGCGAGGGAGGCCGCAAGACCTCGAAGGCCGCGGTGCCGGTCCCCGCACCGGCGCCGCGGGAGATCGGCCGGCCAAGCGGCGACAGGCGGACGGGGCTCCCTACGGCGTGCCCCGTCGACGAAGCAGAGGGTGCAGCAGTCGCACATGTCGCGCCTGGCAACTCTTTTGAACTCTCTCGAGCTCTGGTGCCCGGGTGTTCGAAGATCTCTTTCGAACTCTTTCGAACTCTGTTGCCCGGGTGTTCGAAGAGTTCGGGAGCGTGCAGGCCCGGGCGCGGCGGCGTCTGCGGTGCAGCACCGCTCCCGCGCGAGCCGGCGACCGACCGAAGAGAATGGATGCCCGCACCGGCGGCGCGGAGGCGCGCAACGCAGAGCACGAGGAGGCGTGCGTTGGGCGCCGTGCTGAGCGCACTGGAAGCGAGTGCCTGTGCCGTGCTGCGCCTCGCGTCCTTCTCGTCCTCGACCTCGTCTGCATCCTCGTGGATGGCGTCGTCGTACTCATCCGCATCCGCACCCGCGTGCTCGTCCCCCTCACTGTCGCTCAAGCTGGTGGACGACGAGGCGGTCGACGGTTTGCCGCCGCCGCAGCTTCCTGTCACCACGCCCTCGGCCGCGCCACAGTCAGCCCCCTCCGCGTCGCACTCCTCGCCGCCGGTGGCCATGTCACCATCGCTGTTGGCCAGCCCGAAGCCCATCCGGCCGGAGAGGGGTTGCAACCCCGCCCGCGCCGGCTGCATGCTGGGCGCGAGGCCCACACGCGCGAGCTCTGCCGCCGGCACCACCAGCCTCGCGAGCCCTGCCAAGTCAGGCAGAGGAGCGCCTGCCTCTGGGACCACGAGCGACGCCGGGTGGAGGCCGGGGTGCAGGCCGCTGGCCCAGCCGCCCGCGCCGATGGCCGCGGCGGGATCGCGGGTGGCGTGTGCAGCAACCCAATCATGCGGCGCGACTCGATGCACCTGGAACAGTAGCTCAGCTATGAGAGCCATGCCGATGGTTGCGTTCTCTGGCTGCAGCCGGCTGTGCGGCACCAGCAAGGTGGTTACGCCGGGCAACAGCAGGCGCACATGCGGCCGCGGGCTCGCGGCGCTGACCAGCACCTCGATCCCGCTTTTGCGTCTGCCTCCGCGAGAGGACAAGGACAAAGACGAAGAGGCGGCGGCGGCGGCGGCGGCGGTGGCCTCGTATGCACGAGCCGTGTCGTGCCGCGCCGTGCCGTGCCGTGCCGCGCCGCCGAGCCACGCGGGCATTTGCATCGGGCGCGGCAGCCTCGCCTCGATCTCCGCGTCCTCGAGCTCGAGCGAGATTACTGCGAGCATTCGCCTGCCCATCGAGGCCACCGTCATGCCTATCTCCTCGCGCAGCAGCCGCATCGCCTCAACGTCGAGCACGGGCGTGGCGTGCGCGCGCCCGCTCGAGGGCGGCAGGGCGTACGCGTAGTCGAAGCCCAGACCCTTGTCGTACAGTGCGCGCACCAGCTCGATCGCCTCAGGCACCGGCGAGCGGCACAGCACACAGAGCAGGAAGCGTTCACGCAGTCGCGCGGCTGCCGCCAGGAGGCCAGGGCGTGCGCTCGTCATGAGCTCTGTGCCCCACAATGACTCACGGTACCGCTCCGCGAGCACGTCCATGTCAAAGACGACCACCTGCGGCTCCCGGCCGCGCGTGGCCTGTGACGGCATCCGTCCAGGCCAGCTGCGCAGTGTGATGGGAACAATGCTGCTCGGCCCAGCGTCCGCGGCCTTGGGCTGTCGCGTTGCGAGCCGCGATGCAACCTTACGCTCGAGCTTTCCTTGTGCCTTGTTCTGGTGCCGCGAGAGCCAAGCAGCGGCTGCATTGGTCATGTGTTCTCCATTCGGCGTTCTGCTCAATAGCTTCTTGTTGCGCCGGCGCGTGCCGGGGCTGGAGAGCGCCTCGCCGAACACGCCGTTCCACTCTGCGCTCGCCGTTTCTTTATTCTTTTGCAGTGTGGTGTACATTGCACGTGATTGGAAGGACCCGCAGTGGCTGGAGAGAGACAGTTCACATAGACTACGAAGGAGCCGTTCGATTTCGGAATAGTGTGAACGTGAACCTTGGCTGTGAACATTACATGTATAACCATGGCGTTGCGTAGCTTAAGAGCGTTAAGAGCTCCCTCCCCTCATCAACCCCTCACATTGAGGCTACACCTTTATGGTGGGCCTTCAGGCTTCACGGTTTACACCTTGGGTTTACATGCTAAGCGTAGTGTACCGCTCCCTTGGAGCTTGGTACCGCTAACCGGACTTAAACCGCCTAACCGGACCTTTTTGGACCTTTCGAGTCTCGGCTTGGCCTCCGGAGGCCTCGTGCCCCGACTCAACGACTTTCCGTTACTCCGTTAGCCCGGTCTGCGCGGACGCGAGGCCGGACGGTCGCGCGGTGGGACCCGGAAGCCGGATGAGCGCATGAGCCGAGCATTAAGCCGAGCAGCCGACGGCGACCGGCTGCCGCGGAGCGGTCGTCGGAGCGGAGCGGCTTTATCCTTCGATTTATCCTTTAAGACAATGCTTTAAGCATTGGCTTTCAATGGGTAGGCACCACTAGTCGCGGACCGACGGGGGGGGCGCGTTCCCGTGGCATGAAATTGATTTTTGATTACGATCAACTACATGTACGGAACTAGGCAGCAGCAAGGCAGTCAAATAATCCACACAATCTAAGGGTACCAATCGACAGATCTCGGAACGTAGGCCCCAGATCCGCAATAATCCGCTCAGGATTATCAAAAGGAAGCCCGCAAACAGCCCTTCCAATTTGGTTCACAGCAAACTGGAGCCACTGGCCTGTGGGTCTCGGCGGCGGGTGCCTAGGTGCGCGTGTGGTTGTGTGCGATTGTGTGTGATCTCGTGCGTCGGTGGGTGTGCTCTCCCTTCGAATGCACAACCTTTGGGAGCTCAAGGTGAGGAGATCCACCCTAGATCTATACCCGACCCTCAGCGTGACAGATCCACGCGAGGCTCGCAAGGTCAGCTTCCTTGCTTGACCAAGCATTGTTGTCGCCGTCTTGTGGACTTAAGTTCACTGTCGACGACGCAATGCATGTGCGGATCGATCAGGCAGCTTCCTGTGGCTGCTGCTACACGCGTAGATGCGTCTAGCACGAGCGCTGCGTCTGTGCATCGCTGCTCAGCGTCTCAGATCCACCCGAGGCTCTCGCAAGGTCAGCTTCCTCGCAACACCGAGCATGAGCACTTGAGCACGGTTGATGCAACCCATCTGCAAGGTTGACTACGCAATGCAAGTGCAGATCGATGAGGCAGCTTCATGCGGCTTCTGCTATACATGCGATCATGCGTAGATCGCGTCTAGCATGAGACCATGAGTGCTGCGTCTGTGTATATAGCTGCTTCGAATAGCTGCTCAGCGTCACAGATCCACCCGAGGCTCTCGCAAGGTCAGCTTCCTCGCAACACCGAACATGAGCACGGTTGATGCGACCCATCTGCAAGGTCGACGACACAGTGCAAGTTCAGATCGATGAGGCAGCTTTTCTTGCGGCTGCTGCTACACGTGTAGATGCGTCTAGCACAAGTGCTGCGTCTGTACATCGCTGCTCAGCGTCTCAGATCCACCCGAGGCTCGCAAGGTCAGCTTACACCGAGCATGAGCACGGTTGATGCGACCCATCTGCCACGCCATCTGCAAAGTCGACGACGCAATGCAAGTGCACATCGATAAGGCAGCTTCTTGCGGCCGCTGCTATACACGCGTAGATGCGTCTAGCACGAGCGCTGCGTCTGTGTGTAGCTACTCAGCGTCACAGATCCACCCGAGGCTAGCAAGGTCAGCTTCCTCGCAAGACCAAGCATGAGAATTCGCCACCTCTTGGATTCAAAAGTGCACACCGTCGATGCAATGCAAGTGTATACAAGTGTACAGAGCTCTGAGAGAGGTCGGCGCTGGCACAGGAGGTGCACTGATCCCTCTTCTCCCTTAGCAAGCCTCAAGTGCGTCCCCTAGCTCCACCATTCCTTTCCTGTGCATCACTACTAGTGCATCACGCAGATCGCAGGCCGCATCGACTGTGCTCATGCTCGGTCTTGCGAGGCTCCAGTTGAACTTGCGAGCCTCACGTGGATCTCATACGCTGAGCAGCTATACACAGACGTTGCGTTCATGCTAGATGCATCTACGCGTGTAGCAGCGGCCTAGCAGCGGCCGCAGGAAGCTGCCTCACATCGATATGCACTTGCATTGCGTCGTCGACGGTGCACTTGAGTCCACAAGGTGGCGACAACCATACTCATGCTTGGTCTTGCGAGGAAGTCGACCTTGCTCGACGACGCCGCGCGCGATGCATGTGCACATCAAGGACGCCGCGTCCTGCGCTCACTACCCCACGCCATGATGTGACCGCTGCGTTGAGTGGCCTTGCTGCAAAGAAGCATGAGCAAGGTTTTGGTGCGACCTTTGCATGCTCGACGATGCGACGGCGCACATCGAGGACGCCGCTTCGGGCGGCTAAATCGCTACACTACCGCTGCACTACCGCTGCACGCCTAGATGTGTATAGCACGACACACCGCTGCCCAGTTTTGTTTTACAGAAGCAAAGTCTCTGCCGCCGTCGCGAGAAGATAGGAAAGGGCCGAGAAAGGGGCCGAGAAAGGGGCCGAGAAAGGACGTAGAAGGACGTTCCGACGCGAATGCAGCCACCCGGTGACCGTGTTGGCGGACAAATATAAATAAAACACACATAACAATAGCGAGACCGTTTGTCTTGTAAGCGCGCTGTGCGGTGGGCGGTATTGTATGTACAGTAGTCGACGACATTTGGTCAGACGAATTCGACAGACGAATAGCGAATAGTGTAGTCTGCGTGGGCACAATGGTCTGGTTATGGCCAGGCATCCTTTCAGTGTAAACTGCTGTTATTTGCAGTAAACTGCTGTTATTTGGGCACAGGCCCAAATTTTCTGGATACTTGAATACCCCTTCCAGTATCCAGAACGCGCCGGCGCGCCCCCCCGCCCCCCGGTCGGTCCTCGACAAGTTGGGTGCCTACCCCATTGCGTGGCTTTACGAGAGCGGCTCGTCAGGAGAAAGTCTGAGGAGGCGCAGAGGTCGTGACTAACTTCCTTTAATTGAGTGTAATGTGTAATTACGGCTGAGGGCTGACCATGCGGCTGACGTGCATCGCATCCAAGCCGAGCGAGAGTGGCCCGAGCAAAGGCTGCAGCTTAGCAGCCAGGGCAGCGACCGCTGCCTCGAATTCGCCAACCTCGGACGCATGCCACACCACCCGAGCTCTCAGCACGAGCGGCGGGCGCACCAGGACGACCACGCAGCGCCTAGTGGCCGCGTGAGGAGCCCCTCTCGTCGGACTCCCAACTTCGGGCGCCGTTTCGGGCGCCCCACTCGTCGGACTCCCAACTTCGGGCGCCGTTTCGGGCGCGCTCCACCATGCTTGGGCTACCGAGAGCGACCGGTGGCGCAACGCCGCCTGCAGCTCGTCGAGCAGGCGGCGCCCTTGGCGGCTGCTCATTCCGTCGAGGCAGACGCCAGCGCGGCCCTCGCCACTGCTGTGGCCGCCGCTACTGCTGCTGCTGCTGCTGCTGCTGCTGCTGCAGACGGCTGTGCCATCGCTGTCGCTCTCGCCAGGTGTGGAGGAGGCCACCTCTTGCCAGAAGAGTGGTGGCGGCGCTGGAAGGACTGGCGAAGCCCGCGGGTGCGGCGCGGGCCGCCTTGCCGTTCCTTTGAGTGTGGTGCGTGAACGCCAGCAGCCGACGCAGCTGCCTCGCCGCTCATGACGGCGCTCAAGAGGTGGCGAGCTCACACCCGTTGGCTCCACCCCCAGCAGGCGCGCCAGCAGCGCGTCCGTCCTCTCGTTCCATGCGGTAGTCAAAGCGTCCGCGTGGGTGCCGCAGTCGCCGCCAACAGCAGCAGCCCAAGGTGCGAGGGCGTCGCATGCGGCCGCCGAGCAGAGCGCCGCGAGGCCCACGAGCTGCAGCGCACCGCTCATCGAAGCGCGGTTCGAGCCAGGACAACAAGTGGTAGCCCCCACCATCTGCGTGAACGACCACTCCGACAGTGCGCCGAGTGCCGCGCCGAGCGCTGCTGCTACCGCTTGGCGCTTGAAGGCACCCTTGGCCGACGGCTCTTGAGGACGAAGTGCAGTTTCGGCAACACCTGCGGCGGCAGCGTCCGCACGAGTCGCGACCGCCCTGTCAATGTGCCGCAGGAAGGTCGACGTCAGAAATGCACCACCAGCCTCGCCGACGGCGGCGTCGACAAACATAATGAGCAGTGCGTGGCGAGCGGCGTCCTCGCAAAAGTGTACGAGGACGTCACCGATAGCGTACAGACGCAATCCCGTAGCCGCCGGGCTGCTGAAGTCAGCAGCCAGCACATTGGCACCATTGAGGTACAGCACGTACAGCATCGCGCCGAGGCGCAAGTCATCACGAGCTGCGATGCCGCGAGAAGAGAGACATGCGCAAGTGAGTGAGGTCGTGCGGCACGGAGGGCGAGATGGCGAGCACGCACCTAGCTCACACGTGGTGAGGCCAAAGGCCGGCGACAGGCGCGTGCAGTGTATCTGCTGGCCCGTGCGCGCGTGCAGTATGATGAGGCCGTGGAAGCTTGGTCGACCATGATCGGCAAGCATGGAAGGAGAGCCAACGGCGTGCGGCCGGGGCCCAGGCCACACTCACTCACACGCCCGAACCTCGGAAGTCAGAAGGTCTCTGAGCGAGGCGTTTCTGTCCGTAAAAGACCCTTCAGCTGTGCCGTGAACAGACCCGCGAGCCCCTCGCCCAAGTCGACATGATTGCCGAGGATGGTGCGTGTTGGTCAGCCCTGCAGCGCTGAGACCGTGCTCCTGGCGGAGATCGCCGAGCAAGACGCGCTCAAACCCGGCGAGGCGGTCCGCATCCACAACCTCACCGGCCGGCCCGAGCTCAACCACCGTCGTGGCAAGGTCGTTTCATACGTGAAGGCCAAAGGACGATATGCCGTCGAGGTCCTTCCCGAACGTGATGCTCTTCAAACTGGACTCCCGAACGTGATGCTCTTCAAACTGGCCAACCTGCAGCTCGTTAGCGTCGAGGACGTGGCGCCCCTCGAGCCACACAGTATCGTGCTCCCACAGCAACACCTATCGCCCTCGCGGTACACGGACAACCGCGGCGCGGGCCCGCCCGCCACCGCCGAGGACGACGCGGCGGGCGACAGCCTCGACTACGACGCGCTGCTCGCAAGCATCGACTTCGCGATGCTGCGCGACCACCTGCTTCGTGCCGGGAGCAGGCCGGGCTGCGCACCGATGCCCGGCCGCCAGCTTCGCCAGCTGCCGGCCCACCGTTCGTGCCTTGTCGGCCTCGTCGGCATCCTGCTGCGCTCGCGCGACGGGCCGGCGACCCTGGTGCAGCAGGCGGCGGATGCGCTCTCGCGGATATGCACCTTCGGCGCCGCCGGGCGCAGCGCCGTGCGGCGCGCCGGCGGCGCCGCGGCCCTTGTGCACGCGGTGCACAATCCGCCGTCGGCACCACAGCTCGCGGAGGACGGCGACGCGGAGGACGAGTCGGATGCGGCAAGCTTGCCGCCCGCGCCACCGACCACCCACCCGGAGGTGCCGTCGCTTCCCCCGGGCTCGAAGTTTGACCCGACCCTCGTACCTCGTGCCGCGTGTCACGCCTTGACCAATCTGGCCAACGGCGACATGGCCTGCAAGGAAGCGGTCGCGGAGGCGGGCGGCGCGGCCGCGCTTGTGGGGACGATGAAGCAGTTCGCCCAGGCGGAGGACGACATCTTGGCTCCGATCGTCTGCAAGCTGTGCGTTGGTGGGCTGGCCAACATTGCCGCCGGCGACCCCAAGTGCATGCTGGCGGTGCTCAAGACCAACAGCGTGGTCGAAGTCGTGCGCGCGCTGAAGACCTTCGGGCCCGAGTGGCCCGAGCTCGCAGCCGATTGCTGCCTCGCCTTGACCAACTTTGCCGCCGGTAAGGGCGAGGGCGCTGAGGCGGTGGTCGACGCCGGAGGCGTGCCCGCGCTAATCGCGACCCTCAAGGCCTTCAGCGCAAAAGCGCCGCGCGTGCGCGAGTGGGGCGCCGCCGCGCTCGCCAACCTTGCCTCGGCCAAATCGCCCGAGATCACCGAGACGCTCATCGAGACGCCCGCCGCCATCAAGGCGGCTGTCGCCGCCGTCGAGCATGCGGCGCCCGACGAGGGGCGCACGCTGCACTTTGCCGTCACCGTGTGGTCGCACCTCGGGAGCACCCCCGAGGGTTCCGAGGCGTGCGTGCGTGCTGGCTTTGTCGACACGACGCTGCGCCGCCTGCTCGACGTGACAGCTGGCCCCGCGAGCGTGCGCTTCGTCGAGGAATCGTGCCGCTCGTTTGCGACCCTCGCCTTCGCCGATGCTGAGGGTCGCGCGACGCTGCGGGAGGCGGGCGCTATCAGAGTGCTCACGCTCGTCCTCGAGAGGTTTCCCCGAGATGGAGGGATCCAGGAGATGGCGAGGGCATTGCTCACCGAGCTCACTCGCGATTCCCGAACCCGCGAGTGAATCGCTATAGATGCACGGGAATCGCTAGAATCCGGTAGTGGGCGAATCCGGCGCGGCGCGCTCACGTTCTCGAGCGTAGCAGAACAGCACCCAGCGTTATCCGTTTAGGTTTGCGTTCGCGCTTAGCAGTTACCTGCCGAGCTGCGTTGTGGCTTGTGCCGGCGTTGTTCCGCTTGCGTTCGGCGTTAGCGTGTAGCGTTAGCGGTGCGGTGGCCGGTGCGGGGTTGCGCGCGCTGCCTCGCACGGCGACGGCCCGCGCTCGCACTCCCCGCGGCCCGTGCCCCGTCCCCCGCGCCCGGGCCCTTCCGAGTTGGCGAGTTCCGTTCCGCGTACGAGGTACGGTACGACGTACGTGTCTGAACGTGATAACGTTTTACCGATTACGACCGGTCGGGTGCGCGCCGCGCGGCGCGCCACAACGAGTTTGTAGAGTCAAGACGAGATGCACGAGAACGCTCGAACCAATTGAACCGAACATCCGCGATTATCTTCGAGTAATTTTTGATTGAGAGTAATATAACTTGAATGTAATAATGTTGAGCAACGAAGGATTGTGTGTATCTAGGTTCAGTCGCGTCGATCCCTCTGGGGTGCACCGCCACGTGCGACGTGGCGTTCCGCACCCTTCCCACAATGCCGCACTCGCAGCATCCCTGCCACGCTCGCAGCATCCCCTAAGCCTCGGCCGCCACGGGTGGCCGCGGCGTAGGTGACCCTGGTGCGTGTGACCCTGGTGCGGTCGATTTCATATGATCTCGGGCTCGGGCGGAAGCAGCGTGGCGGGAGGCTCAGGCGGCGCGCACCGCTCGGCGTCCTTGAGGTCGCACCGCTCGGCGGCAGGCGCAGGCGGTAGCACGCTCGACGGCGAGACCCCTCGGCTCACCTCCTCCTGAACCTCCTCCTCGCCGGTGGCGACGATGTCATCCCACGGGCCAACATCTCGCAGCGCCGAGAACGTGGCGTCCGTGCCGCCGTAGCGCGTCGGCAGATTCGCAGGGTCGATCTCAGCTGCGAGCACAGGTTCGTATGTCGCCGGGCCACCGAATAGTTGTATCCGCTCGCGATCGAGCACTGGGAGGAAGAGCCGCACGACCGACCAAACCCCCGTGAAGACCATCGGGCAGTTGATGATGAACACCTTGCCCAGGTTGCCGGGATAGTTGTTGCCCAGGAGCTGAAAGTAGAGCTTCAAATAGGCGCGCACATCCATGCTGAATTGGCTCAGGTAGGCGCCGTCGAGGTCGATAATGACCACCGAGTTCGACACGGCTGAGCCCGCCGCCGCCGAGCAGCGCGGGTACTTAACGCGGATCGTGTGCTCGGCGCGGTGCACGTTCCAGCGCAGCAGCCGCTCGAGCGTAGTGGACGCTGCGAGCTTCTCGGGGTCGACCTGGCCGACCACGAAGTATTGTACTGGCCGGCCGATGCGGTCGGTTTTGTGGAAGCACTGCGGGAAACCCTGGCGCACCTCCTCCTCCTCCTCGAGGTGGTAGTTGAGCAGGGTGCTTACACCGCCCTCAACGAACATCTTCCTCCACGCGAGCGACTCCTGCGGGTGTGAGACAGGATCAACGAACGCGCACGTGCTCAGGGCGAGTTCGGGCATTGCACGCGTCGCAAAACACGCCGTCTGAAGGTGCGATGCCGACTCACCTCGAGCATCGCCCCCGCCGTCTCCCGGTCACCCTTCTGCGCCGTCAGGAAGCGCTCGCACGTGTCCTCGGGGTCCCATCCCGGGCACTGCTCGCGGAGCGACGAGTCGAATCGCGCGAGCAGAGACTTCACCGCGGCCCGCATTTCCTCCTCCTCCGCCATCTTGGAGTCCATGATGCGGCTCGATGCGTTCCAAAATCAAGGAAATTCGCCAAAATACCGTAGCAGTCGGCAACTCGGAAGGCGTCTCATCGCTAGCAGGCACCGGGAGTGGTGCGGGAGCCGATCTTTGTAAACCGAAAAAAAGAAAAAGTTTCTCTGTCCGGACGTGCCGATCGCAAGTATGACGATGGCTGCCCTCTGCGATTGACGCCGCCTGCTCGGCCTGCATGGCCGCCGCCTGCTCCGCCGCCTCCACCGCCGCGGCCGCCACCTTCTCGGTCGCCGCCTTCTCGATGGGTCCACTTCCACACCAAGGAACCCCCGGGCCCTTACGAAGGACAGACGTACTGTCGTCGTTCGACATGGCCGCCTGCGTTCCTGCGTTCCCCTGCGGCTGCCTGGTCGCGAGAGCGGTCGTGCTGCACCATGGTGTCTGCGGCTCCTTGTTTCCGCGGTGATGCGCCATTCACCTCCCAGCTCTCTTCTCACGACTGCATGCCTCGCGCAGGCCTGTATCTGAGATGGACTTCCTCAGAAAGAAAGTCGACTCGCTCCGTGGCCAACAACCCATCGAGGTCAACATCACAACTGTGCGCAAGGAGGGTTGGATCTACAAGGAGAGCGCTACGGTCCGGCAGTACAGGAAGAGGTGGATGGTGCTCACGCCTGAGAAGCTCTACTCGTTCACAAAGGAGCGCGGCTACAATGAGCCACCTACGGAGGAAATCGACCTCAAGCTGTGCGGCACCGTCAAATCGGCGGACGATCTGACCAATCGTCCGTACACGTTCACAGTGCAGGTGCCCGAGCGCAACTTCTTCTTGATGGCATCCTCGGATGCGGAGCGGAACGAGTGGGTTGCTGCGATTGGGCGCGCGACCACCGAGAACCGACGGGTGCGCTCGTACTCCGAGGAGCGCGATTACCAGGATCAACAGGCGATCCAGGCGGCCACGCGCGCCAATGGGCCAACAGCGAGCGCGGATGCGGATGAGCATGAGGCGCCCAGGCGCGGAGGCACACGCTTCCAGTGACGGCAGACGCCGGCCGTGACCGAGCGTCTCGAGCTCAGTTCTCTTGAGTGGCCGCGACGGACGTGCGTTAGTTGGGGCGTAGTATCCAGAGTATCCATGATAATGCGCGTTTCTTCACATACGTTTGATCGATAGATTACTACACCGATTTTCAGGCCCGACGCCGGCACAGCGCCTGTGAGCCCTGCGGGCGGCGCCGGGCCGACGAGTCGCGCGGGGCGCGGCCGCGGGGCGTGTCGCGGTCACCGGCCGTAGTAGAAGTAGTATACACCCTGTTCTATGTGTCTCGTGTGTATGCTGTATGTCCCCGCCGCGGGGGGCGGGCAATCCGAGGGGGCGGGGGCCTGGGCCGCGGGGTGACGGGGGGTTTCCTATACAAATTGGGGGGGGTTTCCTATACAATACGTATCCTGATGTATCCTGCATGTATTCTGCATGTATCTTGCATGTATTTTGATGTGCTCCGTTCATATACATCAAGATACATCAAGATACAACAAGATACAACAAGATACATTTGTATCTGTCACTTTGGCCATCAAAGAAAATGTATCTTACCTAGGGATATGTATCCTTCTTTACGATACATTCAGGATACATTTAGAATACATTTAAGATACATTGTATCTTAACCCTCAGAC